>OMKK01032664.1:22568-59164 GCA_900302305.1 Polymixia japonica | reverse complement strand
AAAAAAAAAAAAAAAAAAAAAAAAAAAAAAAAAATAGATTCTAAAAATCTTGTTGACTGGTGTAATGGTAAGTGTGTGGTTTATTATTTGTATCTTACAGTGACACTCATGTTCGCATGCTGGAAGACTGCATCCAGGAAACCATTTTAGAGCAAAACAAGTTGGCAGCAGGCTCAGACAGGTCAGTAGTGGCGTGCATGCGTGTGTGTCTTACTGATGTGCTAAAGTGATGTTGCTAGTGATGTATTGGTATTGGATAGGTTGATACCAGTTAATATAGGAAGTTGGTCATAACAAATTTCCCCAAGCTTAAATCCCATACTAAGAGCTCTTTGTTTCAAAGAAATAAAAGGAAGTTGCCTTTTTTATCCCCATTTTAGACAGACCTATTGTCTATTTTTTCATTGTTCACTTTATTAAATGGGTCTCAGGGTCCAATCATTTGTTTGCTACTTACAGTTGGTATTGGCAGTGAAAATGTCTTATCAATGTAGTCCTTTATGTGTATGTTTCCATACATTTTACATTTTCCAGCATTTGTGTCTGACATGGGGACCTGACTGAGGGATCTTACCTAAAGTTCCTTCTGTGATTAGTTGTTTTTGATTCATTTAACTTATGGTTTGTTTCAGGCTGATGGCCATTCAGCAGTGTGAGCTGGTTCTAGTTCACATCTACCCACAGGGGGAGGACACGCTGGTTTCTGACAGACCAAAGAAAGAGGTAGATGCTAATAATAGGCTCAGGGCTCTGAACATCGGCAGAATCAGAATTGGTTTAGTTACCATATTAACCCCCATCATCTATATACATGGCTACAGATTTAATTTACATTGATTTGTTTAGCTGTCAGAGAGGCTATAAAATGAGTGCTGCACAGTTTCCTGTAGAAGAGATAATATTACACCATAACATTGCTTAATCTTACTAATTCTTAAATCACCATTAGATGTAGTTGTTGAAATGTTTTCAAATGGATATCGGGGAATACAATAGAAGTTAAAGTCTCCCTCAAGTCGTTACTTCTGGGTGGTTTTTTAGAAAAAAAAATACGTATGGTAGCAAAGAGCGTTGACACCGCTGCGCTGGTGCAATTTCCAATGAAATCAATCATGTGGGTCTTTAAGATTCATGACTTATGACTCATGCTGTCATGTCTTGTCATGCCTAAAAACAAATGGAAGCATTCACCCACGACAGAGAGACAAAAACAGCTATGCAGTCAGCGTATACATATTGCAAAAGAAGGCATGTTGGTGCAGATCTAACATACTAGTCATATATACAGTACAGTCCCCATTCACACTGACTGTTTTGTGTCTCATTGCTTTTAGGTTATATTATATTAGATCATATTAGATTAGAATATATCCTTTAATCCCTAGAAGGGAAATGCCAGTCATCTTCACGGCCTTGAATGGCCGTGAAAGGGGAACAATACATACATAGAAAAAACACACATGTATGTACATATCTGATCAGAAATATGATGTATAGTTTATATGATATGATCCAATATTATCAATAAAGTATCATATTATTATAAGTATGCTCTATCCACTGGCCTGGTTGGATGACATTTGATCATTTAAAGCACCTCTCCCTTGGTTTCTCAGATATCTCCTCTGCTCACCAGTGAGGTTCACAGTGTTCGGGCAGGGAGGCACCTGGCGACCAAGCTTAACGTTCTGGTCCAACAGCACTTTGACCTGGCCTCCACTACCATAACAAACATCCCCATGAAGGTAAGGGGCATTCTGCCCATTGGCTGGTCCAGCACATGCTTGCTAAAAAGAAAGTGAACTCATGTTTCAGCTGTTCTCCGTTTTCCGCTTCTGTAAATGCAAACATGTTGTGGTGTCCAGAATGCAGTATGCCCCACCCTCTCTTTCTTGTGTTTCTTTCTCGCTGTCTTATCTGTCTTGTTCTTCTTTCATTTTCTTTTTTCTGTCTTTTTTGTCCTGCCTCTGTTTAGCTTTCTTTCTCTTATTTTTCTAAAAATCTTCTTTAGTTAAGCCTGTTTTATACTTCTGCGGAGTTCGCGACCTGTTCGAAGGTTGCAGACCAGGTCGACCTGGTTGCAGAGGAGATGTCACGCACCTCCTCGCGAAATTAAAAGCGCGTAGTTCGCAACCGGAAGGTCACACACTCCGTAGAGACGACGATTGGTTGACTGGTGAAGTGAGGCGGGATTTCCGCCAAAGGTAACTCGTATAGTTCACTTCCTGTTGCAAATTTGAAACGACAAGTATATTTCCATTGCATAAACAGCCATTCCCTCTCAGATACCGGCACGGGTCAATCGAGGACAGACACAATAACATTGAAAAACGTGCTTTTTCAGATAGAATCTATGGAATGCAGTTATGTGTGTTGCGTAATCTGTGCAACATGCTGCTCGAGTATAAATGCTCGGCCCCTTGGTACATGTCGCACATTCCAAGGACTCCGGACTCAGCAGAACTATAAAACAGCCTTTACTTTTTTACTTACTTTATCTCATATTTCCATACTTTCTTTTATTGACCACGTTTGCAAGCCACGACTCGCCTATCATGACTATTGCATATTTTACGGTGTTACCTTTTTGTTTTCATCTGCATGTTGACTTCTCATCTGCATGTTGATATGACTCTGAACCTGCTGCTGGTTTCATGCTGTATTTTCTGTTTTGCTAGCCCACATTAAATGTTTGCGACCAGGTTAGTACTCTCTCGCACACACATGTAACTGAGGGAGTTTACACAAGGCAGTGTATATTTAGAGCTCTACTGCTGCCAGGCTCACAATGTCCATTTAACTGTTTTTTAATTTGGCAGTCATCCTGTTGTACAACTTAATGGTCGGGTTCAAAGGACAGGCAACTCCAGTCTCAGGTGGACATCCAGGGAATCCAGACATTGGGCTTTAGTAGAAAAACATAAAGCCTACACACTAGAGATACTATTCTGACACCAAACGCTCAATATACAGTGTATGAGTGGCGTTTATAGTCTGTGGGCTTTAGTGTTTCTACTGTGCATTAGCCAGTCCTGCACCTCACCTTGATGTGTGTTCACATCAAGACTTTAGCTTTAGCCCAGCAAACATGGTGTTGATGTCTCTTCCACGAAAAAGCAATCTGTCCAGTTATCTGTGACCAGCGTTGCCTCTCCTTGGCTTTTGAGCTCTATTGGTGTCGGTGTCCTGCAGATGTGCTCACCTTGTAGTTGTCCAGACATCCCCTCTGGCCTCAGTGTCCCCATCCCTATCAATTCCTTCGCTTCTCACAGGGAAGTTTGTCGCGCTTCCTCTGTAATGTCTTGGTGTGGTCCTTTTGTTCTGTCTTGATATGCACTTTTTGAATGTGACTGTCAGGTTCCCCTTTTAGCCATTTTAATGCAGCAGTGTCCTCCCCAAAAGAAAAGTCCATAACTCATGGTTCTGAGGTTTGTTTTGCTTCCCAAAGTTGAGGCCTTGAGGAGCTTTTTTGGGGAGGGGTCCCCACTCAAATGAGGACTAGTTAAATTTTAGCACGATGAGGGAATTTATAACAGTAGCTATTATGGTCATAGATTCCACTCTATCCAGTGTTATATCCTCACCTACAGTGTAGAGTTATGTAATTCAGTAAAATCATCATGGGACATCAAATGAGAGTCTTTGGCCCACGGCGCATCTGTTTGGGGTCCTTGACTGTTTGGGAAGCCATAAGTTAGGCATGAATGAAGTCCTAATCGGACTGACAAACGGCAACTGAAGATATCTGTTTTAGTGTGTTTTTAGATGCCATTTACCATCTACACTAGTCCTCTCAATATTCTAACCAGTGAAAGAAAACTAGTTTAAAATGGGTGACGGATACGCATAAATGGCAAACATTTGCCTTGTTCTTTGTCCGTTACCTTTTTCCCTTTAGAACATGAAATCAGCAGTGTTCGTGTGCACCTGTGTTTTTGTGCATATGTGTATGTATAAAGATTTGAATTAATGCTAACCTGCTTTTGTTACTATCTCCTTATTGCCCTGCGGACATGCAGGAAGAGCAGCATGCTAACACGTCAGCCAATTATGACGTAGAACTCCTGCATCACAGAGACGCTCACCTGGAGTTCTTCAAAAGCGGTGGGTCTTCTTAACCAAAATTAATTGGTTAATTAATTGAATACATTCAAGGAGAAGAGTTAATTAGTTCATAGTTAGCAGTGAACGGTGATGGGATAGAAGAGAGCTTGAGATGCTGCAACATAGATTAAAATAGTTCCAACTTGTGTTAGGTAGCATCTTCTATAAAATAAAACAAGTAAATTTTACTTTAAATTTTACATTAAACTTTACATCATGAGGGCCACGGTAGAAATAAGTATCTTGCTTAATTGTTGTGTCCTTGATTATTTTATTTATTGTTAGAAATAAAATTATTTTAATCTCTTTCTGATGTGTAGGAGACTTGCACATGGCTGGAAGCACCAGTCGAGACAGCGGACTCAAGGAGACGGTCACATTGAAATGGTGCACGCCTAGAACCAACAGCATAGGTGGGCACTTGGAAATAACGAATGGGCCGTGTATTGACTCTTCTGGAAAGTGTTCTTGAAAAAGACATAGGCATGAGTAGTATTGTACATATACAGCTAAAAGTGTAAGACAAAGGTGTCTTTGCACATTGGTAAACAGCATTTTCCAATTTTGTTCTGATGTGGCAGGAGTGATTAAGGTAAATGTGTTTGTTTTTACCCTCAGAACTCCACTACTGTACAGGGGCATATCGCATCTCGCCCACAGACGTAAACAGTCGCCCCTCTTCGTGTTTGACTAACTTTCTCCTTAACGGTAAGCTGGGATCTCGGCGGAAAAATGGCGCCTTATTTTCTAGCTTGAGCTCATGTTTGTCCACCAAGCTACGTTTTATCAACCTATCAATCTGTTGACTCTCTTATGGGTCGGTTCTTTGACCAGGTCGATCGGTGCTCCTGGAGCAGCCGCGGAAGTCTGGTTCAAAGGTCATCAGCCACATGCTCAGCAGCCACGGTGGTGAGATCTTCCTGCACGTGCTCAATAGCACCCGCTCCACTCTGGAGGACCCGCCCTCCATCAGTGAGGGCTGTGGGGGTCGAGTGACAGACTACCGCATCACCGTGAGTTCTCATTGTTATAACGCCAGGCCAACATTCCATTAAGGTTTGGGATATTCAAGCATTCTGTTTTTTGCGTTTCCTTGTGTAAATATATGAAGGGTTTAATTCGAAAATGCTATAAATCCATTTTGCTAATCATTGGCTACCTATATCTAATCTTTAAAACTCGTATTCCAAATAAGACCTAAGTTGGGATAAGAGCTCTTCTGGGGTTTTGTAAACAGGATATGATGTTTGTATGCACCAAGTCAAAACTATAAAAATAACCTGGTTGTTGGTGAAAACACCAGGAATTATAGTTGATAGAAACTTTCATAACATCTACTTTCTGGTGCACATTAGCATCCATCTTAGTATTATTTTTAGAATGTTCTTATATAGATAGTTACTATTTCATGTGTGGCCAATACACAAGCCTTAGTCTGTTGGAATTGAACATCCAAGATTATTTATTTGAATGCTAATGCCCTTTTTATGCATTCAAGTTCCGTGGTAAACACACTATGTTTGTTTGTCTAGGACTTTGGGGAATTTATGAGAGAGAACCGGCTGGCTCCTGTCCCAGAGTCCTCCCCTGACCCCTCTGGGAAGCTACCGGCAGAGAGGGCCAAAGCTCAGCTGGAGCGCCACACCCGCTACTGGCCAATGATCATCTCCCAGACCACTATCTTCAACATGCAGGCGGTAAGCAACATGGGACAGCACTGTTCAGGTTGAAGTTCTTTGGTTCTTCTGTGCTTTTTGGGGGATTGCAAATATTTGGCAGCGTAGAAATCCTATTCATATTTCCGTGGATTCCCGTTTTCCTGGTTTTGCTCTGTTATTTCTCGTTTAGTTATGCTGCTCTAATACCGTCCATGAACACGACGGAAAAACGATCACCTTCCATACTGCTCATCTGTCTGTCTGTCTATCCGTCCTCCTTTCTACCACGCTAGGTGGTTCCGCTGGCTAACCTGATAGTAAAGGAGACTCTGACTGAGGAGGACGTGCTGACCTGCCAGAAGACGGTCTATAACCTGGTAGATATGGAGAGGAAGAACGACCCTCTCCCCATCTCCACAGTGGGCTCCAGAGGCAAGGGCCCCAAAAGGTATTTCCTGCGACCACAGTGTGCTCTCATTTGTTCGTCTTTGTGGTAGATTAATAAAGAAATGAATAGATTTTTATTTTTAAACTTTCAACGTCCCCAAAGACAAAATGATACAGCAGGACCACTGACGTCCATACTTGGTTTTTTTTGGGATCCCCAGGGACGAACAGTACCGCATCATGTGGAACGAGCTGGAGACTCTGGTGAAGACTCACGCCGGGGCCACCGACAGACACCAGCGGGTTCTGGACTGCATCGTCGCCTGCCGCAGCAAACCCCCCGAAGAGGAGGACAGGAAGAAGCGAGGGAGAAAGAGAGAGGACAAGGAAGACAGGACGGAGAAAAACGGCAGCAAGGAAGCCGACGACAAAAGCTGGCAGGACTCGGAGAGGTCAGTAAGGAAGTGTGTGGCTGTGCACTCAAAACTTTGAGTAGAAAATACTGTCAGTCACAGCTGTTGGGCAAAATTGCCCATCTTTATTGCCTAAGAAATTGCCCACATTACATGACCTTTAAACATACACACACTTATATACTATCATACAAACACACAAGAATTAAAAACCCATCTTTAAACCCTCAGGCTAAAGGCGCTGGATAAAGAAGAGCAGGAGTCAGAGGTGATAAAGGACTCCCCGGACTCCCCAGAGCCTCCCAACAAGAAGCCCCGCCTGGCAACAGAGGAGGTGCAGCCCCCGGAGAAAGCAAAAGGTACAATCAAACCCAAAGAGGTTTCCTCCCTGGTTCTTCTGCAGAGCAGGAAACTAGCTTTTCTTTAATCCATAGCGGTTATTTGATTTCACAGTTTACCAGTTTAATTAGACTGTTTTACCTGTCAGATAGATTAGAAAAGAACCCCAGAGTTGGCTGGTTGAATAAAATGAATTACCATCCACAGCAAAAGATTAAGCAGCGTTTAGATGGTCTTATTTCTTTACCTGGCACTTCTCTATTCTTAATAGATATAATAGATAATAGATATAGGGATACAGAAAATAATTATGATAATAATAAGAAGGTTATGCTTTTCTTAAATAAACACAACAAATCAGCTTTATAAAAGTGGATATTTCCTCACATTGCATTGCATAGCTTTCAAAGAAAACCTTGGATGACAAAACTCTGCCGGCTGCGTTCTTCATGGATTTGTCATAATCGTAAAGCTGAGATAATGTCTGGATATCAGACCATACCAATATAAACCTATATAATATTTGGGTAAATATCGCCCGATAAGTAGAGTATCTGTACTTCATGTCTGGGTTTGTCTCTCTGCTGCTGTTCCAGGTCCAGTTTCTCTCCTGGCATTATGGACCAATCGGATCACTGCAGCCAACTCCAGGAAGCACCAAGAGTTTGCTGGCAGGGTCAACTCTGTCAACAACAAGGCTGAGTTGTACCAGCACTTAAAAGATGAGAATGGGTATGTCGCAAAATATTTTATATTATATTCCACTTTGGTTAAATACTTTGCACTATTTAGAATGTGTTCATATGTTCATCTGTCCATGAAGTTCTAACCACCAACAATAGTTCTATATCAGGGATCGTCAGGGATCTATATAATCACTTGTACTTGTGTTGTTTTTGGACTCTCCATATAACTTCATGAGGGAGGTGTGGGTGTGTGTGAGTTTGTGTATGGCTGCGTGCATTGTCACTGTACAGTAACCCCTTCCCTTACTAATGTATGTATTGTTTGTTTAACCCTTCTTATGTCAGTTGTGAACAAATAAGCAACATCGATGACATTCCAGGTTGAGTTTTATTTTTGTATCAGCAGTCACTGAAAATAATTAAAGAAAAGTTAGGAACGAAACATTTTAGAATAAATCCATATTTCAGTTTGATCATCAACATCTGACTTTTTTTTTTATAGAGGGGAATCCCAATTGGAAAGTTTGTTGCATTTGTCTTTAGTCAATATCCTAAGATATCATGACCACATTACTCTGTTTCATGGATGAAATGCATGTAGTGATCTGTGTAGGCAGAGCAGGGGAAAAACAACAGAAAAGGCAAACAAGAGCTGGCAAGAATCTGAGAGGTCAGTAAGGAAACACTCGTACACATAGTGGGAGTTGAGGGCAACGTGCCTCTTGCAAGAAATTCTTCCTTTTTGTTATAAATAGATGTTGGTCAAAAGTCAGTGAAACTACCAGCTAATAGTGACGTTAAAGGCCCACATGATTGGCTTTGTTTTGAACGTTTTTTGGGGTCATACATGCATCCTGGTACTGTACAATGGCAGTATTGCTACAGCTTCTGTTCGGCGAGTATTTTTATTTGTTTTTTTCTGAAAAACCAAAAAGAAAAAAAATTGCTCACCATGTACTCATAACTCATACTTTGCCACACATAGACACTGCTACTACACACACAAAAGAATGTCCTCTGGCACTTATTATATATTAAATAATCTGTGTTATTATTTTTTTAGCCCATTCTGTTTATGAACAAAACCCATATCTCAGACTACTTGTCTCATGCGTTAAACACACAAAGTTAATAGTTTTAATGTCCTTGCTTTTACCCACAGGATGGATGTTCATGAAAACGGCAAAGCCACCAGATGATGTTACACAGTTTCCCGTTTCCCAGTTTTTACAAGAAAGAGATTGTGGACCACAGTGTATGTCAGACTTGGATGTCAAGACTCTTCTCCTGAACTCTGTCCCAAAGACATGGAATTTAAAATAGAGACGGTGAACTCCAACATGGATTTTATAGATTTTTTTTTTTACCCACGTTTTTGGAGATATGCGACTCACGTATCGTCTAAAGCAATAAAGGCTGTCAATAGAGAACTTTTTCCTGCAGTTGTCTTCCATTTGTTATCGATGACTTATTACATTTAAAGGGAACGTTCAAGTTTTCGAAAACCTCTTGTATTTAAGTTGAATTGAAGAAGAAAGTTTCAGATCCAGAGGTTTTTGAATTAAAATTAGCTATGGTAAATTGGTGCACATTCCAAGTTGTAATTGTTAACGGTTTGTGCATTTTTGCATAAAAGTTGGAAATTCCCTTGTTGGTGCCTGCAATGGAATTGATAGAAGCTTTGGCTCGGATTTAAATGGATTTCAATCTTCCAATTATTAAACTCCCTTTAACCATTAATGAGGAATTTAGTGCATTTGTACTGCTTTACCTTACATGCAATTTATAAGGTAAATGTAAAATTCTATAGATGTACTATGTCAACTGTGTCAAACGACAGTCTGTCATAAACTATAGATCAAGTTCATGTGTTCCCATGTTCCTTTTCTTGGAGTCTTTCCTATGATATGACTGTTTGGGAGAAGGGAGCAGAACTACCTTTCTTAGAGTTTGTCTTCCCTGTGGTTGTGTTGAGGAAAACTGTCTCTCGTTGCTCTGTGTCAGGTTAATCCACAGCCTCAGTGGCGGTGGAGACAGTTCGCGTTGGAATAGCGGAGGCCGCCTTGGCCCTATGGCTCTTCGATCCATGTTGTGAACTGAAACCACTCTGCCTGCAGGCCAAATGGTGACTGTTCTACTCCTTTCATAACCTTTGCAGAAGTAAAGAACTGCAGAAAGAAGGATGACCATCAGAATGAGGAGGCAGACTATGAGGAGAGCTGTAAACATGCTGGCCATCCACTGATAGGGGTCGATCTGTTTCACCATGGCAACAGTGGCACAGCTATTGGAATTTGGAATGCTGGTGCCAGAGGTAGGATTGGGAGAAGTATTGCTGGGTAAACTGGGATTTGGCATACTTGTGTAGACAGTAGGGCTTGTTCTGCCCGGTGTGGGAGTGGGGGTACTGGAGAAACAGTCAGGCCTGTAGCTCACAGGTCCTACCTTGGTGATAGGGAACTCTGGAAGCATTGCTTTGCTGAACGCAGGGTTAACTTGTCCATCCACAGAACTCATTTTCAGCCACATGTTTTGTATTTGATCCACATGGCACTTCCTCACAGTACCGTGGCCAAACTCGCATAAGCTGAAGTTGTACCAAGACACTATGGTGGACCCAGGAGCCATGGAAACCACGGAAAGGTGGTGGCCGCCAGAGCTGTTGAAGAAGCGAGATAATTTGCTCAGCAAGAGGTCTACCCTGTGGCGGTGGCGGAGGATGGAGTGGAGGCTGCGATGAGCCGTCAGGGTGAAGCTGTGGCAAGGGTCGACGGGGCTGCGACGGAGATCCAAGGTGAGGGGCAGCCAGGTGCTCAGACCCTGTCTGTCTCGGGCAGCCAGCAGTAGACGCTGAGGGGCGAACTGCAGGTCCACCTCCAGAGGTACACCGTGAAGTTCCAGGCCGTCTAAAGCCAACCAGGAGCCGAGGTTTAGCGGAGGCCCGTCGATGAATCTCATCTCCAGGGAAAGGGCATCTGCCTCTCCTTCCTCTGGGTCCAGAAAGGTCCTCGGTGGTATCGAGTAGTGGAAGGGGAAGCCGATAGTGGCCATTAAAGTTGGAATTGAGTGCAACACTTGGGGTGGGAGATTTGCAGACACTGAAATATAAAAAGTACATCAGATAGTTTTCAGAAATATTTGAGTCCTTGTCATTGGCCAAAATAACCTATCAATCTAGTAGATAGAAATTAATATTTGGAGATGAATTTGCTGTTACTGCTGTTTTCAAATGCCTTATTCTATGTACATTTATAAAACGGCTTTATTGGACACCACTTTATTAACTTATGAGAGAGAATACATTATGGCTTCAAATTGACTCCAAAACCTACACAATACAACCTGTACTTATTTTTAGAAGCCTTTATGTACATAAGGAAGGACTTCTAAGCATGCAGGCTCTTTTTCAGTAATGCGGTCATGTACATTGACACCTTGAAGGTGCTCAGTACAACCGTAGTCTTCTACTGTCAGATTTAACTTGAGCGGGGGGCTATGTGCCTTGTTCAGGGTCACCTCCATGGTACTTACTTGAGGTAAAAGCTGTGGGAGACGATGGCTGGGCAGAGCTCTGTCTTCGAGATGAAGCGAGGCTTAAAGACGACTCTCCTGTCTGAACAGAAGTAATTGAGGTGGTCGACGTCGCATAATAACGACTCAAACAAGTGCTCATTATTTGGGGACCGGAGTGGCTTTGTCTTCTGAACGGACAGATAGCGATAGGTTCACCGCTGTCTGGTAAACCTTGCAGCATGGAAGATGATTGGCTGATTAACGTGGACTCCTCTGAACTCAATCCATCTCCACTGAGGGTAGACGCGATCGATAATGATGTTTGTGCGATTACTGGTGAACCGGTACCTCCTAAAAGAGAGAGCATGTTCGAGCCTTCTCTTCTGTGTGTAGCTGGGATGTGGCTGAACTCTGAGAGTCCAGAAGGGGTTGTGGCTGCCAGCTCCATCACTGAGGAAAAGAGCAAAGAGATGAACTCCTCTGACTCACTTTGACCCTCTCTGATGCCTTTTGAGGTGTGGCTGGTTGGAGACACTGAAACAGTCTGCCGGCGAGTTGAGAAGAATTGTTCACTTGGTTCAAATTCAATAAACTGCGATGGAAACGCAGTCCAGTATGACTCCAAACCCAAGTAACTAGTGGAGAAGTGCAGAACGTGCTCCAGCGTGTCCTCTGGCGGGATGCTACCGAGTGGCGGAGTACATCCAGTTCCGTTCACGCGATCGTGTGCCATAGACTTGCCACACAGCGGGAATGAGGGCTCAAGGCTCGGCATTTGAGGAACGGAAAACTTGGTGTATGGCCCTTGAGCAGTAGAGGGAGCAACAAGATCAAAATGGCCATCTGCCGTTGGTGCAACGCTCTGTGGTGTTGTCAGTGGAACACTATGAGTCACATTTAGGCCTTGTTGAATTGCAGTCTTGAACGCTGTTTTTGAATATATGTGTAATGTCATTCCGGGGACTAAGGCTACGTGAGAATACTGCTTGCTTGTAGTTTGGGCGATCAGTGACTGCTGGCTCGTGGATGATACTGATACTGAAGTGTCAGGAAGTGTTTCTAGAGACTCCCCCAGCAGCAGTGTTTGGAGAACTGTTTGTCCCATTGATAGTCTGGATTGCGTACTCTCGTGACTGACATCGTCCCTGGAAACGGACTGCCGTGTCTCCTTTTCAGATGTACCTTCTGGAGTGGTTTCTCTTATAGATTGACCTTTGAATATTGTTAACGGGATTGAGATGATCTGAGGGTTTTCAGTCAATGTTAGGTCCATTTTCAGAGTTGTAGATAAGTATGTTGGCAATATGGGCTCAACTGAGGCCTCTGTACTTAATGTATGTGTTAGTGTGTTTAGGTCAACATATAAGCGTGTGCTATTAGCAATCTTTGATTCTGACTGTAGCTCTATTATAACTGTGCTCTCAAAATCCAGTTGCAAAGGGGTGTCTATTGAGCTGCCAGAATTAGAGGGCAAGACTATGGACAATGTTTGAAATTGTGTTGAAAGGGATTCTGATGCTTTGAGAGTCTCTTGACTAAACAGTGGAGGTTCTGTGTTGAGATTCTCAAGTTCTCTGCTGAAGAACCCAAACTCTGAAGGTAAAGGTTGTGTAGATCTGGTCATCTGTGTTTGCAGTGTAGACAACAGGGACACTGACAGAGACGCCTCGAGTTCGATGTGTTGAGATACTGTCAAGTGGTCTGTTGATGGGTTTAGAGACTGAATCATTTCATTTTGCTGAGACATTAGCTGCTCATTCATGAGAGATGGAGTCGGTGACAAATCTTGAATGGTTTCAGTTTGTTGGGTTATTGTTAAGTGCTGAGGCATTAAACATGGGGTTGGTGACAGATCTGGGAAAAGTTGTAGAGATTTTAAGTTGATTAATGTTGATGATGACTGAATGGTCTTTATTCTGGAAGCTAATACCAGAACACTAGCATGATTCTCTGTTAGGGTTTGATGAGAAACAGATGGGAGTTTATGGAATGAAGGGGGTTGTATGGCAGTTCTTTGGTCTTCCATAGTCTCTCTGCTATACATGATGTAACCTACAAAAAAGACAAAAAAAGTGACAGAATAGTTTCCTCAAAAGTTCTGGGCCAGAAAGCGATCTAATTTTGAAATTAACCAAGTTATTGGCTCAGATAGTTATAGGAACTATTTACATTTTCTGCCTGTCCAACCATCAATCAATCCATCCATATAATAAAGTTGAAGTTGTCTGTGTGTGTGTATTTAATGCACGCCCACACCCCAGGTAGGATTGGGCTGAAAATGTACATGGTGGTGTGTTATGATCTGGGGCAGGTCATGGGCAGGTAAAAACCCAGGCCACGCCCCCATAAAATTATGATCTACGCATGTTAAATATTGCCGCCATTATCACTTTCGTTTTCTTAAGGACGTGGAAATTATCATCCATACAGAATTGCCATCCTTTTACATTAACTCATTTTACATATACACAATATGTACTATATGTATGTAGTACATATATATACAAGTGCATACATGCAAACAAAATGGCTTGTTTTTCCAGTTAACACAAAGACAGTGTTTCTCCTACATTCATTAATTCATTAATTCTACTCTACCTAGCCAAACTTTTATCCTTTCATGTGTATTCCTCCTTCTACTGTGCACATCTCATATGATCCCTAACATACAACCCTTCATGTTCATTGGTCTATCCATCATCCCTGCCCTGCCTATCATATTACCATCATTGTATAACCCTGCGGTATTCTTCATTCATCCCTCCATTAAGGTCCATACAGCTGTAAACGTCCATTCAAGGTCAAGTCATGAGAATATATGACTTGGATGCAGACATGAATGACTAAGTACCCGGAACAATCATGTGTACTCATATAGAGGTCAGAGAACACAAGACTTACCCAGTGAGCTCACTGTGGACTGAATCTCTGAGTCAGTGTGACTCGCTCCATAAGATCCAGTTAGGAAGGGTTTTTCCTTCGGATGAGGGTAGACAGTCAGACCAGTAACAACCGATTCTCTGTTGACAGTGTCGTGTGTCGCCATGGGAGTAACGCTGTAAGAGGCTGGGGTCAGTGTTGGCCATGAAGGGTAAATACTTTGCGGTCTGAATGATGGTAACAATGTGTAGGGACTGTCCCCGGTGAAAGGTTTCTCAAATACCATGGTGTGAAAAAAATTCCTGGCCGTTGATATACTTTCACGCAAAGAGGACGACGGCTTTTGAGGCTTTGACTTTTCTGAGTATACCAGGTATAATGAATGAATAGTGGTAGCACTTCCCATTAGTTGTCCTACAGAGCCGCTTTGAGGTTCTGCCAAGTCATTTTGGCTGCTATACCGAGTTTCTGCTTGCCCTGTAAACGTCTCTGTAGTCCAGACATGTCCTTCAAGACAGGCCACTGAAATTGATTGCAGGGGCTCAAATGTTGATGTTTGTCTACTGTTAGCTTCATTTGATAATCGGGATAACGCTTGATCCACAGTGGCTTCAAGCAGCTGTTCACTGCTGCAAATCAATTCAAAAGGTTTTGTTATTCCTGAATCAGAAGGCTCAGTTGATTTCACGTATTCCTCAAAATCATGTTCAGAAAACCCATTTGGTTGACTGCAGGGAATTTTTATCCAGCCAGATGTGTGCAAAGGTGAGCCAGATGTTTTGTCATGAAGTATTTGTGAGTGCAGGACGGCATGTGAATGCTCACTGTGTGGATGCAGAATAGTCTGCTTCACAGAGGAAAGGCGAGTTGAGGATGTTTGGATTTTCTGCTCGTGACTAGATTTCACGTCAGCGTAATATGTGGACATTCTTTCTTTTTGAGTGTGCTGTTCAGGGGCGACTATAAAAGACTTGGAGAAAGAGTCTGGGAAGTTATTGTTGTGAGTGACAGTTGGAAATCCTTTGCTAGCGGAGATTATAGTAATGTCAGTTGAATCTAATGGGTGTCTTGGCTGCAGCTCTGATCCTACATGGTTTATATTCTCAGCGATGATTGACGTTGAAACCCTTGGACTCGGCGTGTGTGGTATCAACCTGGTCAAAAGAACAGGCGAATTCATGAGTGAATGCTCTACAAGTTTCATAATGTCTTGGACCTGAGTTGGAGGCTGACTAACCATAACAGGAGTAGGTGTGTGTCTTGGCCATTTTACATCTCGTTTTACTTTACGGTGTACCCCTCCATCTGAACAAAGCACTCTCCATCCCAAAATGGGTGCCCCCAGCAATCTAGATATCCCCCCCGCCTTTGTACTGTGTTCCAGGACCTTGGCCAGATCAGACTGTCGATCCTCTCCTTCACAACCAACAGGCCATAGAAGCTCGCCGGCCTCCCCCAAGAGCTCTTGTTTCTCCTCAGCGCTAGTTGTAGTGAGTTTCTCAGCCAGTTCGCCTTGCTTACAGACCCTGAGTTTGTCTCCCCGCAGAGCAAAGGATTTCCGCGCTGAGAAGAGGTGGACAGAGCCCGTTGGCAGTCGGAGGTAGTCGGCCATGGTACTGACCAAACCGACACGCCGGTTGGCTCCAAGACTGTCGGGGTTCAACTGGAAGAGAAGGTCGGCCCAGATGGTCATCGCCCCTTCAGAGCAGGTGAAACTTTCCCGGTCAGATACAGAGACAAAACAAACCTATATTTTCAGCCATTTGATTGAGATTCAATTTCTTTTTCATGCCACATAAAAACATTGTTGATATTGATTGCTGATGCACAATATTCTTGTGTGACCTACAGAAGGGTTTAGTTCTTTATTATGCATCTTTAAAAACTGTTACCTGAAATTCAATACTCAATATTCCAAATATCCTTATCCTTAAAATTGTACTATGTGTTGCAAGCAAATATATAAAGTTGATAAGTAACTTTGATACATTTCTTATTTTATAAGAGAAGTCTTTTGGAATTAAACCCAATCTACAATGTAAAAATGACTTCCTGTCAACTTACCTTCCAGGAGGGGGCAGCAGATCTCTTTCATTCAATGTTTCATTTAGAATGTGCAGATAAAAGTAGGCTGCACTACTACACTGCCTTCTGGTAACAGACACTTTAAGGTGATATATCCCACAATCCTCTCTCAGAGCCAAGCCAACCAGACTGCTAGTCTGATGGCTGAACACCATCCAATGGGGCAATGAACCCTCTCCATTAGCCAATGATAGCTAGGGATAAAAGAGAAATTAACATTAGTAGATGGAATAACAACATTATTTTATCTGTGTTAACACTAGAAGCGCCAGATGTAAAATCTTTTAGCGCTGAGATATATATTTTTTAAAGTGCTTAGCGGTCAAATGGCCGCTAGTCCGCGCTTCTAGTGTTAAAGTGTGCAACATTTCAGGCAATGAAGATGGACAATTTTGTCTAAGATTATATCTGCAATAGATATATTTATATATTATAATAAAAATATTTATTACGTATGTTTTACTCAGTAACTAACCCCTAACCTCATGTTGCAGCCAATGTTTCAGGGTTCTTCAGTAACACACAAATGTTCTGGTAACTTGAAATTTGGCACACATGAAAGTGTGTGATACTGACTGAATAGATCCATCCTTACTTTCTATCTCGAGTTGCACGCATGTTCCTTTTCAATCTTGTAGGAAGGTGATTCCATTTAGGAGTGTGCGCTACTAAAAACCGCACCACTGTAGGGCTGTGTTTTATCATAGTAAAACAACGCATTGCTTACCTGGTAATGCTGCGTGGGTCCTAGGAGCGCAGGGAGGGGGAGCTTGAAAAAGAAAGCGAACCCTGCTTGTGATGTGCAGTTGGGGAGCGCACCAAGTGGCGTCATTTTAGGACAAAACAGCGGTGAGATCCAACCTTGGGTCTGCGACACGTTCCCCAGCAATAGCAACAGCATGAGGGAAAGGCCAGGGGTCTCACTTGACAGGGGGCCCATTTGGTGGAGCTGACCAGCGGGCTTGTCTGCAAAGTCATCCATATGCTGTGACTTTGAATGAGTTTCAATGGGTATGAACTCCAGCTCATCCCATGCCCTTGCTGTTTTCTCGTCCTCTCTCTCTTTGCTGTACCGTCTGGGGAAGAACGTCAACGTGGAGGAGGGTGGACTGTTCTTCTGAAAAGTCTCTCATAGACCAATTTGCACGTTTGTTTCTCCAACTACCCAGAATATATACTTAATTAGAAATACTCTATGTCTGCATAATTCTGTTTCTGAATTTAGTTTTTATTTTACTTAATTCTGGTTACTCTATGCTTGCATATATTTGGTTAATAGCCATGCTTGCTCTGTGTGACTGTTGGTACTACTGCTGGTAGTCATGGTAGATCTCATGCCAAAATAGGTACCCACCTTTGTTGTAAAGCGTCCATACAAGTCTTTGTGGAGCTCAGGAAATTTGTGGGAGGCAAGATTACAATGGATCCACATGGATCAGTTTGATCTAGTATGTTGACCTCAGGTTAACGCAGCTTATTTACTTTGATGTCGAACATCTCTTCTCAGAGACGGTTTAGTGGTTATCACTTCATAAACCACTTGTTCCACTACGTCAAATCCTGCCAGAACCCTCTCTCGTATGTCTCCCTTTCTCACAATCTTCCTACCCTCTTAATAAAAAACAAAACAAACAAGGGCTGAGGCAAGTAGACTGCTGCTCAAAATAAAAGATGACTCATGATATATTGAGTCTGTATCCCATCCTACCACTGAACCTTACCGAAGAGCTTCATTCCACAATAAAACTATCAAATAAAACAATTACACAATGATTCCTGACCTAAGTGAAAAGATCCACATCAGTCTTAAGACTATAACTAATAGAATCGTTTTTAAAGGTAGAATCTGTTTCTGAAATATTACCTGATGAATCTCAGAATAATTAATCCTAAAATGGATGTACTGCATTGTGAAATGAAGACCTTCAAATGTCGCTGCCTTCTGTTCAGAAGATCGAAACCATTTTACCATGTAGTCCTGCTTTTGTTGTCCAGTCCACCACCTGTCAGATAACCTAAAATTCCACTAGAGTCCATGTAACACAATCTGACTCGCACAGCCAAGGTGAACAGCAAAGCTTCAAAGCGGTTTCATCTTCACATGAACAAAATGCAGTTAAATAACACACAGGTACTTATCATGTGAAAACAGCCAGAACATGATACTGAAAGCAATTGTTACAGTGCTCGTGTTCTTGAAGGCATGTTGCAGTGTGTCAAATTACAAGGCAGTCGTGGTTACTAGGATACCAGCAACGCTACTGGAGACCCTATCGATGACTTTTGTTGACCAGAGATCACGGATGGTCGGTCACAGCGCTGTCTAGCGCCACGTCCCACTAGAATATACAGAGAATGGATTCTCGGGATAGAACAGCATGGAAACTCATTGTTTAATGTATTTTTATAGAGATCTATGTACATATGATGGATGGTTTGTGTGGTTTGCGAGTGTATATCATCGATTGAAAAAATGTAAATATAACCAAGGTATGACACACCTAGACTACTCTAAATGACCACAGCCCATTTAATAAATGCTGCTTATGCCCCTTTAGAAAACATACAGTATGTACCTGCAAGTTGAAGATGAAGTTTGAGACTTTTTCTAAATGAGGCCACTAAACGAACTCCTTCCAGTCGGCTGGACAGACTGACCTCACTGCAGATCGCGTAACACAAAAACATGGCTGTGACACTTCTCTCCCTACGTTCTACACACTAGTACTAGTTGTTTGTCATCGAGAACACTTTTATAAGATGATCAAGGCATGGTAAGAGATGCTTGGATGTAGCCCAGTGAGATAAACACCTTGAGACAGGTGTAAGGAGAGAATTATGAGAGAAACACAAGGATGGCTGAGGTTTGACAGGTAATGACAAGGATTTATAAGTATCTTTATATATTATGTCTATATATTAGCCAATATTTATTTAGTATCCATGTATAGTGGCCAGGATGTATGCTAACTGCTTATAGTCCTATTAGCAGCTACTATACACTATAGACTAATGCAACGGTAACTTCTCAAACAGTACAAAACAATGAAGTAAAGAAACGGTAGATGGTGAAGAGAGAAATAACTTTGTTTTAATTGCTTTTATGCAAGGACTTTTTTTAAAATGTGGTTTTATGTAATTAAGTAATTTCAAGCTACATTGACAAGTTTTCCAAGTTTGAGTCCAATTCTCAATGTCCATTATTAGACTCCTCAGTGAATTTAACAATAAAAATAGCATAACTGTCAAATATCACTGTTGTCAGGTGAAGACCTTGTGACTCCAATTTTGGCGATTTTCATGTTTACTTCAGCTTTAGCATGACAAGGCCCTCTATGGGTTCAGGAAATTGTAGGATTCTCATGGAACATTTTTAGAAACCTGTGTTCTTTTAAAAGAACTGAGGCCTTCTTTCTTCCGGTAAAGTCAATGACTCGTGACACTTTTTTCACTTATGACTTCTTTTGACGTGAGAAGTCAAGTGCGACTTGCGCTTGAACATTTTCAAACAGTGAGGGCACGAAAACGGCCTCAGGCCTGAATGAATTAAGAGGTGGTTCTTTAAACAGGACGGCCGCAAAAACCGCTTCCCGCAGTGAAGGCAGGCGTGAGGCCGCTCTCCTCGGTGGTTGCGCATGTGGACCTGGAGGTGGCTCGAGGTAAAGAACCGAGCGTTGCACTCCTTGCACTGGTACGGTTTTACTCCGGTGTGAAAGCGTTGGTGTACCTGCAAATCACCCCTTGAACTAAAGGTCTTGCCGCAGTCGGGGCACATGAATGGCTTTTCCCCCGTGTGTAGCCTTACGTGCACTGTGAGATTGCCCTTCTGGTGGAAGCATTTTCCGCAGTAGGTGCAGCAGTGGGGCCGGTAATTTGTATGAATTACCATGTGTTGCTTGAGGTAAGCCTTTGAGTGGAAGATCTTGCCGCAGTGGTCGCAGAGGAAATCGGACCTCTTGGATAAATGTATGTGCTCGTCTACGTGCCGCGTGAGGGCAGCCAAGTCAACGAAAGACATCCCACATTTGTGACAGTCAAGTGTTCTGTCTTCAATGTTGTGAGCTCTTCTATGCTCTTGCAGCTCGTTAAAACCGGCAAAGCTCAAAGTACAATGTCCACAGTGTAATGAGATTTGGTCTGAGGTCTCGCTGTGGCTCGACTGAGACGCCGCTGGGTCTTCTGACTTTCCTCTCCATTTGACGGTCTGGGCTTCGTGTTCCTGCACATGGAGCTCAAGGCTGCCCAAGTCGGTGAAGGACTTCCTACATTTGTAACGGTCGAGGGGTTTGTGGCTTTCCAAATGGATTCTGAATTCGTCATCTTTAGCAAAGCTCAAAGGGCAGTGACCGCATTGTAGAAGGAGCCTCTGGTTCTCAGTGTTGAGCTCACTTGCAGTTTCCTCTGATGTCTCAAGAAAGTCGGAGACGTCTATTATTGATCCCTGCATGGTTTGATTTGACATGGGTTCCGTTTTGTGCTCTTTCTCAACATGGCATTTGAAATTGATGATGGATCTAAAGGACATTCCACACTTTTGGCAGTCAAATGTTTGTTTTTCTTGACATTTTACACTTTCGATAACCTGGACAGGGTAGTTATGTGAACACGTATGGGCCAACTTCAAGCGGAACGATTCAAAGCTGTCCCCACATCTTAGGCAACTGTATGCTGCTTGTTTGCACAATGTTCTCTTGTGATTGGAGAGGCTTGTTGAGAATCTGAATGATTTACCACATTTGGAACACTTAAACTGGCCTCCTTCTTTGTGGATCTGCACATTGTGGATCTGTAGATGGTTGACCAGCTGGAACTGGTTTGCAAAGTCCCTCCCACAGTGGGGGCACTGGTAAGAGCTGAGGCATCTAGTGTGTGACGGCTCTGAAGATCTCCCAGGTGAAGGAGAGTGAACAGGGGTCTCTGCCATTTTGTCTGGTGGATGAAAATGCAAAACATTATGAATTGAAAGAATATGAACTGAAAAGCCTTATTTCAATTCTTGGTCTGATATTTCACATAGCTAGCTAAACTAAACATTGACCATACAAAAAGTGGTTTTGATTCCATGGTGGCGTGATTCTCAAATCCATGACAGCATTAATTGGCAGGAATGAACAGTGGACAAATTTATTACAAATCATGCAAATTGGGCAAAAACACTTGGATTGAAGATACTCTATTTGAAAAGAATGTTTAAGTCAAATGCAGGAAATACATACAACATTACTATCAAATATCTGTTTCTAAATTTAGCCAGATTTGGCATAACTTGCAGTATACAGTTCAAGACTTTATTTGTCACATGCATTACAGTTTATGCAGTGAAATGAAAGTTACTGGTTTGCAACATGACTGAGGATACACTTGGTAATTATTGCGTTGGCAAATGGTAATGGACACATGCATTTTTAGATTTGCTTTCAATAATACAGATCCAATAGATTCTTACCATTTACGTCAAATGTAAGGAAACATCTGTGGTGCTTAAGCAAACCCTTGATATTGGCCATGGGTAAAACAGAGGTAAGACAGTCATCCAGGTTCAAGGTGCTATTAAAAAATGATGCTACCTGTAACAGGAGATTTAAATCAAAGCCTAAATTCTACTAGTTGACAATCGATACAATTCCCCCTATACACTTTGACAAGTATAGAACGAAAATTAGAGTCAAACTAAAATCATTTTATTCATGTCAGGGTATGACTTTGGCAAATGATGTCAACCGCAACTGACCTGTTTAAAGTTTGGGACTGGAAGCTGTTCCTCTAGTTGTGAGAGGAAGTCGCAGACCAGAGCAAGCAGCGTTGCATCAAAATCTGGTTTGAACTCCACAAGAAACACCTCCTTTAGAGAATGGAAGAAACGTAGGCGTCAGCATGAACACAGGCACAAGCTGTATTCAATTTGTGAATTTGAACAGGCGAACATTTCATTACTTAAATGGCATATATCACCTGCAGAAAGCGTTGTCTTTCCTCTTGGTTTGTGAGTACACTTTGGGAGAACTTGATGAATTCAGTGACAGGTGTTTCCACATCACTAACCTGAAAAAAAAAGAAAATCATTGTAACTGGAAATTTAAGACAAATTCAAATTTAAGACAAAAGGTGTGATGGTGAATTCAGGCTAAGCCCGATCACACAATATCTACGTGTCACTTACGGAAATAAAAGTATATAGTTGTAAAATAAAAAATGAAAGCCATGCATTCTAAAGGCACGTCATATAACTAAGTATTAGTGAGTGCAAGCATCCACTTTTGTATGTGCGGGGACACAGTAAAAGCTATGCAGAAATACACAACGGTAGACAAACATCCCATTGCATTTACAAACCTCAGCGATCAGAAAGGATCCTATCCTATGAAGGAAGGACTGGATGTCATATGGGATCTCCTCATCAAATTGCTCGAACATGATCTGTGAATTAGGATGCAGGACAGGTCAATGAAAAGGAGGTTTCAATTGGCGATTCAATTCAAACAATGTCGAGACCTATAATGTGGAATTTCAGTGGGCAGGACGACTACTACTTCAACTGAAGGGCAACAACCTGACCGAACTGGTTCTATGGCTCCGGTTGTGTTCGCTCATGGTTGGACCCCCTGTATGCTTGTGACTGGCCAGCATTCAGAATACACAATGAGAAACTCAAACTTATACTATACTTTATTTCCATGCTGATATTACGCGGTGAGGCAAATGGTATTGACGATATTGAAAGGTTTCCAACAGCAAACAACCCTTGTATCACTCACCTTTGCTCTTAGACCCAAAGTGAGAAGGATCTTCTTTTTATCAGTTAGGATTTCATGGATACCTTGTGTCACCAAAGACACAAACTCCTCCAGCTGTCTGTACTGCTTGGTGATCTTATTTTGTGCAACCTGCCACATGCAAGCTGACATTAATCTCAAGGGAGGCACTAGAAGCTGCAATGTAGAAACTGACAGTGGAGGATCTGCAACAAATGAGAAACTTGAACTTTAGTCAGGCTAAATATTTTGTGGTTGTGGCAAATCTTTATTATTTATGTCACTATGTTCATCATGCATTAAAGCTGCTATGTGTGATATTTTCATGTTACTTTATGTAGACTGCTATGCGAAGGTTCAGTGAAATGTGATCTTCGCAAAAAGAGTTCCATTTTTTGTCAGAGAACACAGAAGTCGACGGATCTCTCTGAAGTGACCTTGTACCCATTTTCTCGCCAATTTTCACCTAAACCATTTCCAGCCATTTTTATAGTTGATTTTCTCTTACTCTTCCATAAAGAATACTAACTTGGTTAATATCTGTCTCATGTGTAATACAATGGGTCACTACTTCATAGGTCATATCAAATTTGGTTCCTGATACAAAGTTGTCAGGTTGAGGCACAATTAGATGATAGAGAAGATGAAAAAAGCAATGTGTGGGTACTACTACAGCTACTGGCAGGCTCAGTGTTTTAAGACAATCATTTAAGGCTTATATACATGTGATGTACATGCAGTCTTTCCTGTGATAACTAGTATGTGTGTGTGTGGCCAGACGGGTCAAGTTAAGAGAAAGAGCAGATGATGAGATGGCAAGGTGAGCAGAATAGAATATAGTTTCAACTACTGGCAGGGAACTGTTCAGAGAAATGCAAACCTTCTAATATAAGAAACAACATAGTTAATCCACTTTTGTTATTAATCTCAAAACATTTGCCAAAATGGAACATCCTGATATATGGGCTACTTTTAGCACTGTGCTGGACTTTGAACAGGGCTGGAAGTTTTATCAGGACCTGGCAACCCTGCTGTAATGCTTGATGTAATTCCCTTCGCCATCGGTGGTCAGATTATCGCACATAGCAGCTTTAATGTTACAGGTAACAGAGATGGTTTTGATAGGTTCTAGTGTCATTCCTTTCCTTGGTTTAAATAATGGCTTTCAATTCGGCTTTTACGCATATTATCGCTCTGGAAAAGGCCATCGACTCACTGCCCAAAATGTAAGTTACAGGCGTAATTCACAACTGCAATAAGAAACGTGTGTAAAGACTCTTGAAAGTAGCGCCGACCTCTCTTGCCTGGTACTAAGACCTGGCGAACTGACTGGTAGTACAACCCTCAAACAGTGGTTAGTTACAGCATAACTTTATCATCCTTTATTAATTATAACATTATACCAACCCATCGTTCCACTTGTATCTGCGACCCAAAGCTTGCGGTACTCATAGGCTGCTGTAGTGTACTCCTTGATTCATGGAGAAATAACGCGGGTAAATCTAAGTTAGCGCCGCCTAGTGGATCGGAGTTTAAAGAAAAATACACAAGTTATTTAATAATTCGTTTATTTTACTGAAAATGTATAGATTTATATTGTATACCATTAAATATAATCAACCTGACAGATAAGATTCCAGATCTGAGGCATATACCAAAAATCTCACGTTAGATAGAAAAATCTTGCATGTTTAGGCTACATAATGTAAAGTAAGAACAGTAGTAATTGTCATTTTAGTGAAAGCATCTTAGTCAAACAATGACATAAATAATAGTGATGTGAATGTATTAAACCAAGTTTTTGTGCAAAACAAATAAGTTGTGGATGCAATTACTTTAAACCATACAATTTGGCACATCAGTGCAAGCACAGCACTATTGATTTGGGGGATACAATACAACCTACTACACAAACCTTAGATGGACTACATTTAACTGGAAGCCTTTTATGACCAGGTTTAATTATATATTAGAAATACCCAAGAGGGTGATATTTACTGTGATTATGGGAACAGTAATGGCAAAGGTTATTATGTATATTATTATATATAAAATGGCTACTGGTATGTGTACTGACTGAAATGTTTTTATCAAACTAGTGTACATAGGTGTATAGATTCCAAACTAAGGCCCTGCTTACCACAAGAGTTAACTGGCAAAGAAACAAATAAAGCATGGTTTATGGAAATAATCAGCATGGTTGGAACACATCTTTGAACAATCAAATTGCTTGGTTTAAACTACCCATTGTATTAAAAAAAAGGATCAAATACAATCATTTAAAAGTGAATGCATTATTACATCCCCTCCCATTTACATTTGTGTGTCCGAATATGCATTTTCATAGCGCGTGCTTGAGTGAATCCTTTCCCGCACTTGAAACACTGGAAAGGTTTTTTGTCATAGTGGATGAACAGGTGCCTTTTTAGCAAGTTTGATGTGGGAAAAGATTTAGGGCACTGAGTGCAACAGTATGGACGCTCTCCCGTGTGACTTCGAATATGAACCGTTAGGTGGCACTTTGCAATGAAACCTTTCCCGCACTGTTTGCACGTGTAAGGCCGCTCGCCCGTATGGTACCGCGTGTGTAGCCTCAGCTCCCCGGAGGAGAGGAAAGCCTTCCCGCACTCTGTACACAGATAGTTCTTCTCTCCTCTGTGCATCAGCATGTGTCTCGCCAGATGCTGAATCGACGTCTTCCCGCAAATGTGGCATTTGTAGCGTCGGTCTCCCGTGTGAGTTCGAACGTGCATCTTCAGCGTGTTCGAGCACATGAATCCCCGGCCGCAGTGCGAGCACTTGTAAGGCCGCTCGCCCGTGTGAACCCTCTGGTGCTTGGTCAGCAGTTCCTTGGAGGAGTACCTCCGCTCGCACTTGTCGCAACGGAACGGCAGCGTGTGGATCGCCTCGTGGCGCGTCAGATAGTGCAGCTTCTTGAAGACCCTCCCGCAGCTGTTGCACTCGTGGGTTTCCCTCTTCACCGTGTCCGGGCACGTTTCGGTTTTGGCGCCGTCGGTCTCGGAGGCGGGACTGCTCGGACCCACGACCAGGTGTTCCTTCCTGACGTGCTGGAGAAGGTCCGCTACTTGGTGGTGAGAGTACGGACACAAAGAGCAGGTGTGCAGCGGCAACGGTGTGGTGTGACGAACAGCTGGACAGAGACAAGATTATAGTGAGATTTAGATTAGAAAAAGTGCCTTAGAAATAAAGTTTGTGTGTAATAAAAACATTGTTTGAAATGACTGATACAAAAAGAGCATATATACTATGTGAGGACTGAGGGTTACATTTTCTCAGTGAAATTATAGGAATCAGAATTTCATGTTAATATTTGTTCCAACCTACGTGGAATTTGGAATTACGAAGTCACTGCAATAATTACATATATTCGGTGAGGAAGAATAATGAACACATACCTGAACACGTCACAGGGGACAGATCCTTCTGTTGCTGTCGCTTCAAACCTGGGACTTCATCACTTCTTTTGCTGCATTCTTCCGGAATCCACTCCTCATCACTCAGCTCTTCATCGGTAGCCTCCTCTTCCTCTCCGCTGTGATCAGACTGTCTGTCGTCACTGTGGTCCGTATAAGATACTGGTTCCATCCTATACCTCAGGGATTTGTTCCGTTCTGAGGTGAGGCCCTGTGGTTGTGCTCTGGAAGGACGAGGTGGTGTAGACAAAATACCATCTTCAGTATCTCCTGTAAAAAGAGAAGCAGCAAAACAAAACGAACGTCCTTAGATTAAGATCTCAGAGTTACATATTTGCAAAGAAAGTTACATATTTGCAAAAGCATCATCTCATTAGAATGATCCAGCAGATGTCTCTGGAGTTTTGCATGCATGGCCTACAACATGGGTAAGGCCACAAATGAGTTGCATATAATGTTGCAATAGCTTTTATGAGGCTAGGTCCCAGGGCTGACTTTACTCACTATTGGTTAATATAGGCCTGGGTCTTGTGCTTAAAAGCCTGTGTCTACGGAGGTGTCTGAAAAGAGTGTCTGTAGTAGGTGGGAGGTAGAGGTTTTCGTACTCTGGACTTTCATGAATTTTATATTTTATTTTTATTTCCTATTTTATTTGTGCAGTGCTTTAGTACTTTCTCTTGCAAATGAAATGCACTACTACAAGGGAATGTCTTTTTCCTCTTACTTGTTAGCCTGTTTCTTTGTTGTTGGTGATGGTGGTGAAGCAGCATCTTCAGTTGATCTGGCTCCAGGACCAGCTGCCCACATTCCTCCATGACAGATGGGCTGGTGCTGAGCCACGCTGCAGTCTGAAAAGGGCACAAAAAACATATAAAGCAAATCTAAGAAACGATGGCATCAACAATAGTAATGGCTTACAATGGTGCATACTTAGAAACACGATAAACCACTTCCTGAATCTTTATTCAGTATCTTACTTATACTTTCTAGTGACTAGCTGCTCTTATAAACTGCCAGTATTGAATGCACTTATTGTAAGTCGCTTTGGATAAAAGCGTCTGCTAAATAACTGTAATGTAATGTACTTATCTGACTTGTTCTACTGTTTGTAGCGACATAGCTATACGGCACCATGCATCACGTGGGCTATACAACGTTGAGTCGCTGGGGGTGTCATGGGCCTAATTTAAAGAAAAGTGTGAAAAGTGGTACTAACTTGATAATCCCAATGACATACCAGCTCTCACCTGCCTAAAGTGGTCCTCGCCAAAAATAGCACAAGGGACAGAAACACCAGATCCTGTGTGTTGGTAAAAGTAGTCAACAAGATATTTTGATATTGTACCTGTTTGACATCTGGAATAGGCAACAATTTATCCAGTCTGGAGATGAATTTCCATACTAATGTCTGCAATGCTGCTTCATACTGATGGCCATAGTGGACTGGGAAGACCTATGTAAAATGAGGATGAACGCGCGCACACACGCGCACACACGCGCACACACGCACACACACGCACACACACACACACACACACACACACACACACACACAATTTTAAACTCTGGCTTGCTCACTATGGTATATTCACTCCCGTATCAAAAGATGAGAATGGAGGTACTCAATTGATTTTACCATGTCAATTAAAAAGGGAAGTATTTGAAAGGTCACAGTTTGCGGCAGTACAGTATAGGGCTACAGTACGTACAGAGCAGCAGATAGCTCCTCATCAGATGCTGCTTTAGAATCAAAATTCTGTTACGCATGTCTGACCTTGAAGAACGTTTTCCTCTCACCAGGGTCCTTCAGCAAGGTTTGGACCATCTCCACAAAGTTGGACTTTGAATTCTCCAACTGTTCAGCGTCCTATTCATTTTGTTGGCAAAAAACAAACAAACATAGTAAACATGAAAACAGAATATGATGGAGTGGGGGAACTGAATTGAACCGTCACACAAAGAAAATATCACAGCCAGTTACTGACTGGCTGTGATACTGACGCCCAACAAAAATGACCACCATCAAGGTGTCCTTTACCCCACAGGAAAAATTAAGCAGTAGATCAAAAAAATGGAGACCTCTGGAGATCCACAGTGGATGCCCTTGAGGCGCTCAAATGGACCAAAAGGGTTAAAAAAGGAATGCCATTGAATTTAAGCTTTGAAGGTTATCCTTTTTGCCTTCAGAAAGTCCGGTCCTGATCCGTAAACATTCCCTACTCTCTCTCCATAACTGGAATCAGAATGTCTGCCACACACAAAGCTAAAGGTTTGCTAAGGTCATGGAGGTAACAGTTGAATGCTGAGCTTTCAGTTGGAGCAACAAGATCAGCATTAAAGAACCTTTCACAGATCAGTGTGTGGCAATTCTCCCATAGAGAATTAATTGGTATGGATGAAGAAGGGTGACTGTGGCAAAAGGCATGTTGACATTCTGGGAATTGGAACAAATGATTTTGTCTGGAACTGGAAACACTGCTATTTTAGATTTAAGTTTTGTCCACAAAGTTAGCTTCTCATTCACCATCAGTGGTGCAGCTGGAGAATAGACCCTATGGCCAATAAAACCCATTCAAAATAAATGACAAGAATGCATGTCAATCTTCAAACCTTTGCAGACATAATGTTGCAATAATGCATTAATTCTGTGAATTATGAGTTTATAGTCTCCTTTAAGTCCAACGTACTAAGGAGGAATATTCCATAACATACAATGGCTTACCTTCTGGTCAATGTTAGAGTCTTTTGTCAAGCCCTGAAGCACCTCCAGGTGGTGGTGAATCACCTGCAGGTTGGCTGTGCTGTCAGTGTGACATAACTCCAGCACCACCTGAAACACAGGGAGTTTATGGACTGTATCATAACATATTTTTTGTTTTATCTAAGTTCTTACTATGCTGTGCTGTATTTGTATTGTATTGTCTGCTTTTTGTTTTGTTTTTTTACACATGGAGCCCTGGTAAATCAGCAGTTTCAGCAGGACATTCTATGTGCTAACCTTTACGGAAATCTTGAATTAAACATTTTATTTATAATAATAAATAATAAATGTACAATTTATATAATAATGTATATTATTTTAGAGTCTATTACTTTGCAAACAGATATTTTTTTATTAAGATACAACAAGATACAAAATACAAATTGTGCCAATATTAAAACAAAAAAACCTCAAGGTTGCTATAGAAACATCTCACCTCAAAAGAAACAAACAAAAGAAAAAAATCAGAAAAGCAAAGTAAAATGATCTACTCTTACCCTTGCCCTCAGTCCAAGCAGGAGCTGACCTTTCTCTCTGGGACTCAACAACTCTGGAATCATCTCTGTCACCAATCTCACCAGCTCCTCCGCCTTCCCATAATGCATCACGTTACGATGCTGAACCACTTGCCAGGCAAATGCAGACATCAGACGCAAGGTTGGAACCAGAAGAGACAGGGTTGAGAAGGTTAGGCGCCCAGCTGCAAAGGAGATCAAAAACAAGTATTACAAATTATAGACTACAACACAATGTGTAGATGTGTAGATAATTCTTTAATAATAATAATCAGAAAAAGAAATTAACATTTGTTTTATTCCACTCAAAGCACCAGATGGGCCAGGTTTACTTTCAAATACGTCAAATGCATTGTTTGAACTTTGTGGCACGTATTGTACTATGTGACAAACTCCACCCCTCTGGCACCATTGTAGGATAAAACAAGCGCTAATTGTTTATAAATACTATTTGATGCAGTTTTGCTTCTACCCATTGTGTATCCCATGTGTAATATCTGTGATACCAGCAACATGAATGACCATTTAGGAGTGAGAGAGAGAGACATAGACTGGAAATGACATGCATGCAAAACCCTGAAATCTGAAACCTTAAATGTTAAATTATAATGGGAAAAACCAACAAAACAAAAAAAACAAAAAACAAATCACATATGGAAACTAATTACTGTACCTAAGTCTTCCACCTTTTCAGGGAAGCCATGCTGGGACGACTCAGGAGGAGTAGGGGCTGAATCCATCACCTCCGACGCTCCCTCAGCCTCGGCCTCAAGCCCTCGATGGCTGAGGACGGCATCCATGATCGCGAACCATCTGCTTTCTTGGTTGTTAATGTCCCCGCCCCCTTCATTACAATGATCAAAATGTACCATTATTAAAAATATACCAACATATACCATTGTTTTATTTCTAGCCCTGCATCTATTGAATGTTATGTTACATGTGTTGGACGATGACCTTTGTCTCTAGTTGTGACTATCCTCATTAGCCCTTTGCTCCTGTCTATTGCCGTGTACCATGTCTTCCTCCTGTGGATGGTGCTTGGATGAATGAGTGTCTCTACTGTGTCTAGGCCTGGGTTTCCTTCTCCTCTTCCTCCTCTAGGAAAGTGCTTGTGTGTTATGGCCTGGCCATCGTGTTGATGATGGGGACAATGAATAGGACTGTGTTGACCTGGTTGCACTGTCGTCATGGAGACTGTTGTGATGTCGCCCGGCCAGATCCTCTATGTTTCGCTACTGTCCCATTGGACCAACTCTAGATTTTGCTACCGTCTCAATCGATTATAAATCACCCACTCGGCACCTATAGCACACCTGAGCATCCTGGAAGGGGGATCCCTCCTTTGTATCCGTTCCCAAGATTGCTTCCATTTTTTCCTAACAAGGTTTTCTGGGGGTTTTTCCTTGTCTGATTGAGGGCTATGTTAATTGTGGGTTTGCGAAACCCCTTGAAACTGTAATGTGATTAAGGGCGATACAAATAAACTTGACATGATGGATTACATTACATGTAATATGTCTTTACTTACCATTCACATGGTCATCTTCAGGCCCTCCAAGATGTGTCTGTTCTGAGGATGAATCCACCTCCCTGGAGTCATTTGTCTCATTCTCATCATTTTCTCCCCCTGGGCCGAGGACACTATCCATAATGGTGAACCATCTGGCTTTACACTGTTTGGAGCCTCTTGCACATTTGATCTTTTTGTACTCCTGTTTCAGCTTCTTGACTTTCATCCTGCACTGATGTGCCGTCTTGTTAAACCCCACTGAGGCCAGCTGGTTGCTGATGTATGCGAAGACACTGTTATTTCTCACTGTGGAGAGAAGTTGTTCCTGGATGTTCGGCTCTGCCCAGAGGGTTAGAAACACCTGGATTTCATCGGGCAACCAGACACGCTGGTTTTTATCTGTGAATGTGCCAAAAAAAGACGCAAAAAGCAACTAGAATAAATACTGAATTCATGTTTTAGGAATTTTCCAACACTTAAACATAGTTATACAGTGTTATTTGGAAGTAAATTTTTCTCTTGAACCTCTGTGCCAGAACTACGTATTTCCCCGGAGGGGTCAAAGCACTGGGGCATTATCAGTTACAGGGTGGTTTCTTCTAACATTTTTCCGTCCTGCCACCCCATTATTACACGTTGTTTAAAAAAGCCAATAACTTGGGTGACATAAAAGAGAATTGTAAAGTGCTTTATTCCCCCAGAAATTATGCATATAATGTACTGTGCTTGTTAAAAGTTACTATGACAATGTATCATTAAACATACCAGAATCCTCAGCTTTTTGACAAACATCCTCCAAAGTGGGTTCCAAAGTTGGAGTGGAGTTTGTCCCATCAGATCCAGATGGATCATTAGAGACATTTGGACACTCATCAGGGAACACACCAGACTGTGATATCTCTGTATAAGCAAACAAGGAAAAATTGAGGGGTCAATTACTGTCCAATGTCCATTTTGAAGGAAAAGATACTTGAAGTTCATTAATAGATATCTTTAAAACATTGTTAATCTCAGCCTTTAAGAAACTGAATTTTTAAGAGAATGAAAATTCTGTATACTGAATACAATATATACAATATACTGTATATAGAAAAAGCTTTTTACCTGGGCAGTTCAAATGGACCACCCGAAGCAAAACACTGGAGCACTCATAAAGTCTACACGTTACATGCAATAAATGAGCAGACTTTATGAGTGCTCCAGTGTTTTGCTTTGGGTAGTCCATTTGAACTGCCCAGGTAAAAAGCTTTTTCTATGGGTTTTAAACATTGTCCAATAAACTACACCACCAAACAAAATATTCACAGCCTATTATTACCTGAACTGCCCACTTTTATAGACGAGCTGGGATGAGCAGATCTGTGGGCCGTTTGGTCACAATCCGTCTCAGACTGCATTCCTTGCCCATGGCTGAGAATGTTGTCCATAATAATGAACCACTTGCAGCGTTGGTGGCTTGAGGCTCCGGCGTCTTTGATTCTTTTGTACTCTTCCTTCAGCTTTGTGATTTTTGCTTGGCACTGACTGCCTGTCTTATTATAGCCCATCAATGTGAGTCGGGAGCCGAGACTGGTGAAGAGTTTCTCGTTTCTGTGTGTAGAGAGAAGCTGCTCCTGAGAGCTGTTGGCTGCCCAAAGCATCACCAAGTGTTCAACCTCCTCAGGCAACCAACTGACACATTCTCTACCAGCACCTGCAGAAGATATAGGCAAATTAAATTGCACGAATGGCACATTCATTCAAATATTATTCTCTCAAAATGCATTTGAGAAGGTAGAAGGCAAATTTCACCATTTTCAGAATAATGTTTCTTTTTTTTTTACAAAACATTCCTAAAGTTTTGTTAACTTTAAGATAACAGATTAGTTACGTTCCAAACTCAGGAAACAGGAATCACATTTTACTGCAAATCAAATAGAATAAGGATATACTGCAGACTTAGCACATGCTCTTCATAAAATTAAAAACACAGTAGCAACACAGCTTTCCCATACAAGATTACATTTACCTGAAAAATTACAATAACTCACCATTATAATTTGGCACCAAAAAATCATTCATGTTGGACTCTGAAGCAGAAGTGACAGGCTCTAATCCCAGTGTTCCTGGCTGGTAACCAAGGACATCTTCAACTTCATCAGGTGACCAAGGCAGATTTTTCTCTGTGCAAAACAAGCCATCAACACAAAATGAGATTAGAAATCGCAGCTCGTCTCAAAGATTTGTCTTTTAAGGCATTAATTTGGTGGAATGTTGCACGTGTATGTAAAATGTTCATGCTCATTTTGCAAAAGAAAGAAAATCCCTTTCTCTCATGAGGTCTGAACAAAATGACTCAAGGTTCTTTGGATAAGCTATGGGAGTCTGTTTCTCTCTATTTTCCCAGGACACAAGAGACATGATGCATCAGAGATGAAATGTGTTGTGTTACCAAGTGGCTCCATCCTTGCTTGATCTGACTAATGTTTGAGACTGTTGTCTAGAGAGAAAAATAGTGTCATTCTCCTTGTAGGCCTACAATAAACTGTACATTTATACTCTCAAAATATTACTTGGTGTGTGCGTTTTGTTAATCTTTTTCAAAAATCTTTTCCATGTCTGTGGGAAGTATCCACCAAATGGCAAATTATGCTATTACCTGTTTTGTCAAATTCTAAACAAGGACTAGAAGGCTGAACTGAGTCCAGTGGGTTGGATGATGAACTTGGTTCCTCACCTGCTGAAGTAAAAGAGGTATACAAATCAGAGGTACAAATAAAAATAACAGACAGGAATTTTGCTTTAATATATCATTATGAAATACATTTTGATTGCATAGTGCAATGGCTATATAAGAGGGGTGTACTACGAAGCAGTACCCCCTCAAACTAAATCCCCCAAAATATTATATTTCATGTATTTTTCTCAATGCCCCCTCAAGATTTGTGGCTGCCCCCTCATACATGCCTGGCTAGACCCGGCCCTGCTACGAAGCGGGATTATGGGGTTAGTGAGCTAAATTAAATCCAAACCCTGGATTTTCAATGTCACAACAGTGGTTATGTTCAGACTTTCTGATCCAAACATATAAACGCACTGCCCATTGAGTTTTAGAGACTATCAAAACCTGCTGGCTTTCCCTGCACACGACTATTATCTGTATGAAAGTTTTGTAGTAGATTCTCAGCTGAGGGGATATCATATGCATGCAAGCTTCTTCAGAATTATATCACAAATGCATTGAAGTCGTGCCCTTAGTGTACAACTAACAGTATGCATTGCTTTGCAATTGTGCTTCCACCTCTTTTATGTGAATGCACTCGCAGTTGAATTGAGAAAACCTGGAATAATAGAGCAAGTTGATAACCACCTTTGTGACATCACTTAGTCTTGATTTGTGAAGCCAGCTATTACAAAGAACTTCAAAAAAACTGGCTTCGTAGTATAGGGCCCAGCACCATTAAGATTGATTCCCTAGAAACCTTGCTTTCACTATGCAATTTGGTGTGCCACCGGGTGCAACCACCTTCAAAAACTGAATGATTGAATTACAGTACAAAGGAAGTGCATCAACCAAAACAGGAAGAGTTACCATCCTATTTGTAACTTGATTATATCACTTTATTCACCAAGAGCAAATCCACAGGAATGTGCATTGGTGAAATTGGTGCAGACATATTGACAATCAACACGAGTTTGCAGTACATACATTATATATATAAACATGACATGATACAAAGACAACAGGACCTCATCCATAATGCCAAGAAATAGCGAGACATATTATTGAGTTCACACATAACTGTACATATATACATTAAGCATTCTATTGCTGTGCAGTTTTAAACCGTTCCATCAAAGCACAGTACTGAAGTAAGAAATATTCAACCTAGTTAATCTCCACTCCTGCATACCTGTAAACTGAGGATTAAGCACACCATCCATGATGGCAAACCATCTTCTCACTCGACGGTTAGGTCCACCTGAGTTCTTTATCCGTTTATACTCGTATTTTAACTTTTTAATTTTTTCCCTGCATCGATTCGGTAACCTGTAATAGCCCAGGGAAGCAAGCTCTGAACTAAGTCGGGAAAATATGTTGTTGTTCTTTATTGTAGACTGAAGCTGTTGTTGAACACTCCTGTCAGCCCAGAGTTTCAGGAATGCTTCGACCTCATCGTCTGACCAAACAGATCGCTGTTTACCTGTGGAACACTCAAATCAGTTAACAACAGCAGTGTTTCCTGCAGGGATGGCTTCCATATTTAAACACACAAGGCGACAATGGACAGTGTTTGCTCTGTATATTCAGCAGCGTTGTGACACCACAGAGAAAGAAAATTACAAATAAAGAAAACTGTCGCCAGTGAAAAATAATTTATAGCCCAATTTTACTGTAAAAAATTCAAAAAAAGAGTTGATATTGAATGATCTATCACCAGTAAATGAAATTGACCAAATTACTAGAAATGAATAAAATATAGCCCCCATATCCTGGTATGGCTTTTTGTTACATTAACCAGCCAGGCGTTCATTCAGAACAGCTACTATACAGACACTAATCTTTTCACCCACCAGACACAGCTGGATTAAAAAATAACCTACTTCTTGGAAAATCTTGGAACTTGTCAATGATTGCTGGTAGAATTGAGAAACTTGTCAACCACGGTCAACATTTTCTAGCATTTACTAGCATAGTGGTTAGTTCAAGTTTCCCCATAATAATTTCGTTTGGATGACGTGCTTCCACTCACCAGCCTTCTCACCCAGGCAAGTCTGTGATTGAGTGGGCAGTGAGAGCACTGTTGAGGATGGCTCCAACGTTTCTGCTGCACCAGGCTGGTAATTGAGGACACCATCCATAACTGCAAACCAAACGCTACCATAGTTGTTGGTGGTACCTCTTCTGTAGTTGCAGTCCTTGATCTTCTTGTATTCTACTTTCAGTTTTTTGATTTTCTCCCTGCACCTATTTGGTGCCTTGTTGAATCCAAGTAAGGCCAGCCTGGCACTGATGGCAGCAAAAACGTTCTCGTTCCTTAAATTGAGGAGAAGCTGCTCTTGGACACTCTGATTTCCCCAAAGTGTCACTAATGCCTGAACCTCATCTTGTGACCAACAAGACTTGGACACATCTGTGAAAGCAAAAAGAACGTAGTGCAAACAGCCATCAAGTGGTTGAAGCTACACTGAGTGCATATATCTAAAACTGTCATTAAACACAGTACTGTGTATTATATATGTATAGCCCTTTCTAAAACAAAGTGATCTTCATACAAACATACAGAGCTATATTAAATAAAAGCCTATAAGACAAACAAAAAGATGTGAAAATACAGCTAATTTGGGGTGCAGACAGCCAACCAGAGTCATGCAGCATGTATCAGACTCAGATGTTAGTCCACAATGTTCTTCTTCCATTTTATGGAAGGTGGCAACCAGCATTAAGGTGCCACCACCTACTATGTTGGAGTATGTTATCTATCCCCTTAAACAAACACGAGGAGGAAAATATATATATATATATATATATATATCACTGAACACTAAATTATTTTGATCAGCCCAGTTTCTTTC
>OMKK01032664.1:0-22548 GCA_900302305.1 Polymixia japonica | reverse complement strand
GGCAACCAGCATTAAGGTGCCACCACCTACTATGTTGGAGTATGTTATCTATCCCCTTAAACAAACACGAGGAGGAAAATATATATATATATATATATATATATATATATATATATATATATATATCACTGAACACTAAATTATTTTGATCAGCCCAGTTTCTTTCAAATAATGGAATAGACTCCCTAACCTGATGTCAAATACATTTTAGACTCAGTTCTTCCACTTCAAGCTTCCTGATTTCCACCTTTAATATTTCCCGTTCCCTTGAGTATTTTTGGCAGTGCAAAATTACATGCTCCACTGATTCCTCTAATTGACAGCGCTCACATAATCCTGATGGATGTTTTTCTATTAAGTGCAGTGTTTTATTTAGTTTGGTGTGTCCTACCTCAGCCTTAAGATGTTCTCCTCTTTGGTGCTCCTTTTAGCTGACCTCACTGTGCCCACTTCTCGCTGTACTGCATAAAGGTGTCATCCTGTGTTTGCTGTACCCCGACTGTGCAGCCACTCTTTAATGTTTATTTTGATTATTCCTTTTGCTTCAGATTTACTGAGTGAAATGTCCATGATCTCAGTTCAGTACCCATTTTGCCAATGCATCCACAGTTTCATGGACCTTTATCCCTCTGACTTAATGTCATAGCTACTTTCTCACTGTTCCATACAAAACACTCCCACTTGGCCCCTTCTCTCTCCCAACATAGGGTTAGTCCACATCTAGACAATTTTATCAGAATTATTTTTACCAGAACAGCCAGTGGTACTGTTAGACCTCTGTTGATCCATCATGGAAAAATGTCAACACACGATGAAAAATGATTTATTTTTTATGTTTATTTATTTATGTACGGTTGACTTGTTGGTAACGTTACTGCTAAGGAAGTGCTAAGGAAGTAGCTTATGTAAACTAGCTTTCTAATTTTGATCAACCTCGAGTATTCCTACAACTTAAATTTAGTAAAACGACCAGTCCAAACGCTTTTAAGAGATATTGTTGAGGACTGGTATTTCCATTCCTTTCGCGAAAAAAATAGAATTAGACGATAAACGAAACGTAGCCAAAGTATGAGTATTTCCGGGACGTTGCTTTCAAAATAAAAGTCTGAAAGTTTTAGCTCGCTAAACATTGCTCTTAATTAAATGCCACTTTGTAACATCGAACATGAATACAATTGCTATTTTTGAGTATGTTCACTAGATTGGGAGACTAAAGACATTTCACAATGAGCCGGTTCTACAACAAACTGAACCATGTGAGCAAACTGCACATTAACTACCCAACAACAGCTCCTTTATCCACCGACTATGTAGCAGCATCGGTGTAAATAAATAGGTGAATTTAACCTGTGTGACCTGTTGCTAGGTAACGTACTACCGTTATCTAGTGTTGAATATACTACCAAGGGGTACATCGCTGATGTCCTGGACCATGTCTTCCGACAGTGTTGTTGTGGCTGAATCCGGACGGCGGAGCAGCACCGCCTCCAGCGCATCGAACCACTTGGTTTTTCTGTTCGCTCCGTCGCGGCTGTTGTGGTCCTTTATCTTTTTATAGTCCTGCTTCATTTTTTTTATTTTTTCGCGGCACTGTTTCGACGTCCGCCTGATGCCCAACTCTCCCAAACTCTGGGCGATTCTCTTATAAACTTTCTCGTTCCTCACCGCGGACTCGAGTTCGCGCTGAACGGCTTCCTCGCCCCAGATACCGATGAGGGCTCGCACCTCATCGGTTGTCCAACCTGTAGTTTCCATCGTTGTTTTTGTTACTAGAAAAAACATGGCGGGGGCTTTGATAAAAGGTAGTTTTGTTTAAAGTGACGGAACATGTGTCTGACCAGTCAGGATCCAGAGCCGCTAGCTCCGCCCGAGGGTTCCTGGCTCGCCTTCCAGCTGCTGAGCTCATGGAAACACTTGTGGAACCTTCGCGTTTTGTTTGCGGAAAAGGGGCATTAGTTACATTAGTTACAAGTATATATGTTGACGGCGAGAGCGGTTTGTAGTTCCTTGCTTCGTTTATATAAAGTCTGGTAATGTGAAAACATGGTGCCATTCTACTGATCATGTCACAAGATCAACAAAGGGAGCAAGACAACAGTTATTTGCTGTGAAAGTTTATTTTCCTGCAAAACTTAGTACATTGGGTACATCTTTTGTTGGTTATTTTGGTTGCTCAAAACAGAATAAATAATGCAATGGGATAGATTAGGCTGCACAGCACCACCACATGATGCCTATATTAAACGCCTATAAACAATAGCACAACAACAGCACTAATGTTATCTGCTTGTGTGTATGCATAATGCAGTCGTCGGCACCATGTTGATTTTACACAAGTTTAAGTAAAATAGGTTTGGTTGTTAGACGTGAGCTTTCCAATAGCCAGCCAACTGAAGTAAACAAAGCTTTCAACAACTTACCATCCTCCATCAGGGACTCCAACAAAGCCGTGGCCGAGTCGAGGCCGCACTCCCTCCCACTGCTCGCCGGTCTGTGGCCGTATATCGCGTCCATCTGGTCGAACCACTTCCACTTGCACCTCTTCCTATTCGACCCAGTCCGACCGTCGTGGTCCTTGGTGGAACGATAGTCGCTTTTCATTTTCTTTAGCTTTTCCCTACATTGCCGGAAAGTCCTGTGGTAGCCGTGTGCAGCCATCATCTTAGATACCTCCTGGTACACCTTCTCGTTTCGAGTGGCCCCACGTAGCTCTCTCTGGATCCTCTCGTTGGCCACCAAGCGAAGGAACGTCTGCACCTCATCAATCGACCACAAAGCCGTGGTCAAGTCGAGGCCGCCCTTCCTCCCACTGCTCACCGGTCTATGTCCGTATATCGCGTCCATCTGGTCGAACCACTTCCAAGCCTTCCTGTTCGACCCACTCCGACTGCCGTGGTCCTTGATGGAACGATAGTCGCTTTTCATTTTCTTTAGCTTTTCCCTACATTGCTGGAAAGTCCTGTGGTAACCGTGTGCAGCCATCATCTCAGATACCTCCTGGTACACTTTCTCGGTGCGAGTGGCCCCATGTAGCTCTCTCTGGATCCTCTCGTCGGCCACCAAACGAAGGAAAGTCTGCACCTCCTCAACCGACCACAAAGCCGTGGCCGAGTCGAGGCCGCCCTCCCTCCCACTGCTAGCCGGTATACGTCCGTATATCGCGTACATCTGGTCGAACCACTTCCACCTCTTCGTGTTCGACCCACTCCGACCGCCGTGGTCCTCGAGGGAACGATAGTCGCTTCTCAGTTTTTTTAGCTTTTCCCTACATTGCTGGAAAGTCCTTTGGTAGCCGTGTGCAGCCAACCTCTGAGCTACCTCTTTGTACACCTTCTCGTTTCGAGTGGCCCCATCTAGCTCTCTCTGGATCCTTTCGTCGGCCACCAAACGAAGGAAAGTCTGCACCTCCTCATTCGACCACGGCGTGGATTTTCGGGTTGCCATTTTAAATAGTTTTAAATGCGAATGAGCAGGTACTCCGTGGTAGCAGCTAATGCTTGCGGCTACTACAATAGCTTCGCTATTTAAACATGGCGGGTTTGTGCAGGATGTCCTGTGTCGCGCTAGTGACGATTCTCTCTGGCCAATCAGTAGCCTGCCGTGGTTTTACGTCACGTTTTGGTATAGCCTTAGCTAGAACCTCAGCTCAGAAACATTGAGCATGTAACCAATTTGACGAATTGTCAATTCAATTGATTACAAACTCCCCTTTAACGGTGGGTGTTATTTTTCAATCTGGTAGGGTGGATCTCCAAAGTATTTTGCTTGAGATAATCTCTTAAACTCCTAAACGTTTGCAAATTCTCAATTAGATTACTCAAATGAATAACAAACTTGGGGTAACCTTATTTGCAGTGGTGTTTTTATATGTAAAAAATGGTGGGGCACCAACCACTTCAATAGATAGACTACATACCAGGAAAGCTACAGTACTCTCTTGCTACTGATGTGTTTTTTTTAACATGTCATGAGTACAATCAATAATCAAGCTCTTTCTCAGGATTACCTTGCTGAAAGAGGGTGACACCAAGACAGAGCTTGTCACTCTTTGCATTAAGCTGAGCATTGTAATTCACAGAGCTCTCTGTAAAATATCAGGCATCACAGTGAACCAGAACCAAACTGCACCATTCTATAACATAAAGTTGGCACTACAGTCACTGCAGAGCATTATGGAGCTCCACTGTGGACAGACAGTGTGACTGCCACCACCGTGACTTCAGTTCGGGCCCAGACTTAGATGTACAAGAGGGCATTTCATCATAATCACGCAGAACTGAGGAACTGCTATATATCTACAGTTCTTTGTGGACTACAACAGCACTTGGGCCTCAGAGAATGCTCTCAAGAACACTATAGCAATGGATGACAATCTTGATGTATAGGTCTTTATCCCAAGACAGGTCTGGTCCAGGGCAAACTATTTGACCTGTCAGCAGTTGCCACATCCAAAGCTCAAATTTCTAATGCACATGCCCTTGGGTTGAGAAGCTTGTCAGGTCAAACAAAGACTCCTTTGAGTCAGGAATGAGTTGTTTCTGAGGTAAAATGATATGAAATAAAATAGAAGCCTCTTACAAATGTAAAAATCTAGAAATTAAATGCAAATTATATGGTTTTAATATATGAAGGTGTAGTATAATAAAAAGTGAATATAATTCAGTAAACATTTCTTTTATTGGTCTATAATTACCTTGGTAATAATCATTGGTTGTAGTTCTGCTATTTATATAAATTCTGTATGTTTTTCTGATTTGTTCACAAATGTATTCCTCTGTCAAGAGCTGCAGAAAGAAATGGGGTAAAGTGGCGATGCAACAGCAACTTAGTGTCATTCAGATGGCCAAGTATGTCTAACAACAAAAAGAAAAATGCATTTCAGACGTTCTTCATAGGCATCTGGGAAACAATGACTTGCTCCTGTTGCTGCCCAAATGACGATGCCTGAAATGTATACACAAGGACACAAGCCCACTCTAGCACCTGTTTTGAAATCTTCCCCCAAAAAAATAAAGCATATTTTCAACGTTTAAAAAAAACCTCATTTTGGAGTTTGTTTATATTTGATCAATTTCTGTTCCCTCGTTCAAACTTCATATTCAATATTTTAACCTGCCACACACTAAACGCTTCTTACCAGCTCTGCATGCACAGAACACTGCCCCTACTGAACATGAGAGCCAAGCATTCTATGAGAACGTCAAGTTTAAACAAGGGAATTCATTATTAATTCAAGGCCACAAATTACAATTTGAGAGCACCCCCAGAGGGGCTCCATTTTACTTTGAGGCAGCTGGATTCGTGAGATCACGAGTTCACCGCAAGAATCCATCTTGTCAGGCTTCAAGTTAATGCGATTGTGGCCGAACCGCAGCTGGTTAGGACCAATCAGCGTCCTATGAGGAACTACTGGCAGCTACGGGCGTGGTTAAGGCGTGACGACCTAATACGTCCATGGTGATAAGCCTGTGATAGACAGATGGTTCATCCAATCACCTGCCAAGTATTTTTTTGAAAGTGCCTTCACTTATCCAAACAGTTTCCAAGGATGTTTGTTCTGTGTAACAAACCATTTGGCGTGTCAGCTTAGGCTCAGTTAGTATCTGATCAAAATTATTTTTAGCACTGCAACCTCCACTCAGACAAAATCTGAGACCAAAACAGAAGGATGTGGAAACAAAACAAACTTAATAAGTGAGGAGACACTGTATTTACATAGTCACATACATTGGCATGTCAACTAAAATACTTCTATCCATCAACCTATTTACATAATGCTTGTCCTTTACATTTACTAAATGTAGGGCTGAGTTGAATGCTTCGGAGTTCCAAAGCTTTGTTTGTTGGATTGGGATCCTAAATTCAGTTTTTTTCCCTAAAATGTAGGTTGGTTTTATCCAATCTTTACAAACAATGCAAATGTATAAAAACAGCACCAGAATACATTTGAAGAGGTTTAATTCTCCAACACCCTATTGCTAACTTCATTTCATTACTCAATATTTAACAAATAACATGATCTATCACAAAGGGTGTGGCTTAAAAAAGGACATGCATGTTCAATAAAGCCCTGCCATTAAAAATATCAATAATCATCGCTACCGTCATCATCATCATCATCATCATCATACTTCCTCTTGTGTGAGTGCTTCTTGTGGCTGCTCCTGTATCGCGACTTACTGGAATATTCGGCTGTCTCTCTAGAGTGCAACTGTTCGTGTTTCTTCAGAAGGCCGGGGACAGAGAATCCCTTCCCACACGTTTCACATGTCCAGGGCTTCTTGCACGTATGAGTCCTTTTGTGGACATTCAGATGTGAGGACAACTTGTAGGTCTTCCCGCACTGATCGCAGCTGTACGGGCGCTCGTTGGTGTGTAACCTAATGTGCACCTTCAAATTCCCAATCTGAGTGAAGGACTTCTCGCATATGGGACATCTATAGGGTTTTTCTCTGTTGTGGATCCTTAAGTGAATCCTCAGGCAGTACTTACTGGAGAATCTCTTTTGACAGATAGGGCACGGGAGCTTGGTTTTGGGCCCATGATCCTTTTGGTGCCTCTTCAGGTCCGACAAATATACAAATGTCTTTCCACACTGGGAGCACAGGTACTGACGTTCGCCGATGTGATAGCCCATGTGTCTCTTCAACAAACTGGGCGCAAGGAAGCGCTTTCCGCAACGTTCGCACATGTGAGGGCGATCCCTGATGTGCCAGCGCTCGTGGTTCGCCAGCTTAAATGCCGTGGGGAAGTGTTTGCTGCAGTGCGTGCAGGGGAAACTCATCTGGCTGGTGTGGCACTCCATGTGACGTTTGAAATAGGTGGACTGTATGAAACCCTTGTTGCAGATGCTGCAATAGAACGGCTTCTGGCCATTGTGGGCGAGTGTGTGCTTCCTCAAGCTGGGCATCGTTTGGAAACACTTGCCGCACTGGCTGCAGCTGTACGGCCGCGCGGTGCTGTGGGTCCTCAGGTGGTTGTTGAGGAACGTCTGCGTTCTGAAACTCTTACCGCATGCCGTGCATACGAAAGGCTTCTCCCCGGTGTGGATGCGTTGGTGATCCGTTAGCTTGAACTGATAGGGGAAGGTCTTGTCACAAACGCTGCAAGTGTATCTGTCAGCTGGAGGGTTCACTTTCTTCTTCTTTGTCACGCTCTCCTTCACCCCGACCCCGGCCCTCACCTTAGGCGGAGGAAGTGGCGGCAAAGCCGGGAGCGAGAGGCTGTTATTGGCAATCTGCGAGACCCACTGGTGCAGCGTGACCCGCTGGGTCTGTGGCTTCTGCTGACCGTCTCCGTCACCGATTCCACTGCTGGCGGCGTTCTGTGCGCTCGAAACATTTTTGATCGGTACGTGAACTATCTTAAACGGGATTGACCTTAAGGGCAGCTGTTGCGGCTGCGCGTTCTCCAGCGTTCCTCCCAATTTGGATGGCGGTGGGCCGCTGTCTACGTCTCTGTTCTGGAGGATGATAAATTGCTCTATTCCGGAGGGCTCTCCGTCCTTCTCTTGGCCCGCGCTCGCTGCTGGTGCCGCCGTGGCGACGTTCCTCTCCGTCACGGTGTCATCCCTCTGTCTTACTTTCACCGTGGCGTCGTCAGATCTCGTGTCGCCGTCTCTCGCGCTTCTGTCTGCCGGGGTTGCGGGCGCTTCCGCTGCGCAGGCGTCCCCGTCGTCCGACGTCGCTCCCAAGTCCTCCGCGTCGCCGAGGGAGGCCGGGGTGACGGCATTCCGGCCGACTTCCGATCGCCTCGGTGATTCCGGTGGTAGTGTGGCGCCGGGGCAGAAAGAGAGCGAAGAGAGCACGCAGTCGCCCACAGTGGATGAGATCGCCGCTGCGCAATGGAAGAAGAGGAGGGAAGAAAGTTGTTGAAATTTCATATTTCTTTTTTCAAATCGATGACTTTCTGTATATTTATCTATTTATCGCTCTATAACAGTCAAACGCAATGACTGCAATAGTAGAATAATATTAAAATTCACAAGCAACGAATAGTACGGAACTGATAAGTGACACATTGAATTAAAGCCCATGTTGGTTATCTTGATTTTCAGTTATTTCTTTATTTTTTCCCCCCCCACAATCTCTATTTTATCCCTCTTCTTTTTGCGTTTTATCACTTTTATGTTTGCCATCAAACCAAACTAAACTAAAGCCTACCATTGCTAGTCAGGAGTCCCTTGGGCTGCTGGTGAAGGAGGAGGATCTTCAGGTCGTCAGAGTTAGGAATTAAATGTCCACACGCCTCCAGGACGGAGGGCTCAGTCGAGATCATGGCACCAAGCTGAGGTGGAGAGGCAGGTTAGGGAGATACAGAGTGTGTACACATGCATTCAAAATTCCAGATCATAGCTCATATCCCAGGTAAGGTCTTACCTGGAATAATGTTTGCATGAATCTTAATGGCCAGATCACAAATATCAATGTGTACACGGTATACACGAGTAAAGGGGAGTAAAGGGGAATTGAACAAACACATGAAAACCATCAATAGAAGGGACAGGGTGCATCCGGGCTAATTTTATACTAATTTATCAATACAGAAATACTCCCCGGAAATACTCCCCTCCAGGGAGGTCGAAGTACAAGGTTGAGCTACAGAGGACGCTTCAGCAGGATATTTGCCAACACATGGGCTTGATTGCAGGTTTTCGGTTGAAGGGCCGTCTCTCTAACCACTAACCCCCCATGCTCCTCTTAAATTGGTTGTCATAATGTCATAATTCAGTGGTATGTACCTACCTGGGATAGATTAGGCACAGGTAGAAGTTGCTCCAATTTGCACACCAGGCCTGCAATTAGAGCCTGCAGCGCTGTATCAAACTTTGATCCGTACTGTACAGGGAAGACATTCTGCAGAGTGAAAGATGTACATGACAGAGTTTGACAGTGTTTTGAATTACGATGGCCAGTAAATTAGTTATTAATAAAAGATGGATCTCTTCATATGGCTGAAGATATGTTTTTAAATTGCTTACATGGGTAACAACTGCCGATTTTCCCCCCACAATGGAATCAAGTACCAAGTTATCTTTTCACTTGTGACATGGATGTGAAAACTAACTTTCTAACCTGACGAGTGCTGTGGTTTGCCAACTCATCAGACTCATCACACAATCTATAATTTGCTGTCTTTAAATAATTTGTATCAGTTTAAATCCCAAACCTGGAAGAAGCGCTTCCTCTCAGCTGAGTTTTTAAGCAGATTTTGGACCAACACCACAAAGTTAGTTTGAGACTTCTCCACTTCCACATCCTTCTGCAACACAGAGGAATCAGACTAAAGTAAATTACTCTTAATTCATTCATAATGAATTCAACTGCAAAAAAGTTGCTTTTTCTTTAAAGTCAAGTTTGTTAAAAAAATGTGTGAGATATCCAAAACTCTTTGCAGTTTTGGATTTGCAGTTGTACTGATCAAACTGGATAAACTTTGTACCATTGCTTTGATCAAACCTTGTCTTCTTACCACAATGGATGCAGGGATCTTCAACTTATTTATGAAAGCTTGAATAGCCCGGGAATCTGGTGTACCTTCTTTGCGAAGTAACTCCAAGATAATCTACGATACAGTGAGTGACACAGATTATGACAAACAAAAATGTAGAACAACAGTTTTTCAGGGTGATGTGTTTGCATCATTGAGTCTATTTACTTGCACACAGTATTCTAAAATATAACCCATACTGTGGTCAAGTCTTCATATCCCACTCATATCCATTCACACATGTATGAATTAATTCTGTATATTACCATGGAAATTGAGCCTAGCCTTTTTTTAAATATTTATTTATACAGGGTACACCAAAGACAAATCAATTTGATTAGATGGTTGATGAGGAAAATTGTGTATGGTTTTGAGTATTTTGTTCAAGAACTGATTGAAGGTTAAAGTAAAAAAAGAAATATATTTTCGGTTGTGATATTACCGATGTATAAGAGGTTCATCATCATAGGAGGGAAAAAACACAGACTTTGATGTTCAATAATAAGAAAGAATGCCCCTGAAATCATTTAGCCTGGTGAGTGCAGCTCAACATTTCATAAAATGCCAATTTAAATAAGTCATTTAGTCACATATTGAGCCTTCATCCTCTTCATTCTCTTAAAACATGTGAAAAATTCTGCCAAAAAAGAGATGTAATTCAATATTTCCAAAGCAGTTTAGTTTTTTTCAGGAATTTACTAGACTATTTAAAATGGGTACTTATAAACGTAAACTAAATGTCTAGGGACCAGTAGCTCCTTGGTTAATGTTATAATATGGATCCCTGATAGAATAGGTTTTCACCATGTTGCATTTTTCAGTTAGCCGGTTGTTTCAGAAATCTGAGACTTGAAAACACAAACACACACACGATATTAAAAAGAAATCTCACCCTTGCCCTCAACCCCAAGATGAGCTGGGCAGTCTGCTTAAAGCTCATGAGCTCTGGAATGGTTTGGGTCACCAAGGTCACAAACTCCTCCACCTTACTGTATTGCTTCACATTTCTCTTCAATATGACCTGCCATATATATGAATACGTCATCTGCAGAGGGGAAGCCAACAAGTGAAGGGAGGCCAGTGGAAGGGGGGATGTAGCCAAGCCTGTTTAAGACATGAAATTGCAAAGTAAGTCATCATAAATATGAGATTTTTAAAATGTAATGATATGCAAATGAACAGAAATGTTCTTTTTCAATTGAAGTAGCTTTTTCCCCATGTCTGAATGGGGTTTCCCAGTTGACAGTATTCAAAACAGGAACCAGAAAAAAAAAAAACAATGGTCACAGTATAAATGTTTTCCGTTTTTAAAGTCCAATCGAAATTGCAAACAATAAACCTTTTTTCAGTTTCAGTTTTTGTAACTTTTTCATTGGTAAAATGTAAATAATGTTGTTTTTATAGATATAACCAAATTGTCCTGAACTGACAAACTGCTTGATCAGCAGCTGGCTATAATAAATCTAATTTTGTTTCTGTTACAAACTGTAACATAAAATACAAACCTTTCTATAATGTTATGTATTGATTACTGATATGCTGAACTAAAGTTTGCTTATTTCTTTGCACTTGTTTGTAGCCTATATTGATAAAATAATCAGTCAGTCAGATAAAACTGAACAGTCATCTTAAGCCATAGCCACAGTTCTGGTTTGTCCCTCCTCATCACTGCATTGTTGCCAATTAAACGTAGTAAAATGTAGGACAGCTGCATTCTCCAACAGTGCCGGTAGCTACCCCAAGATGGCATGCTATTAACGTTAATGTTATGGATGGTTCACTCCTTGTAAGCTCAAGTATAGGCCAACTGGCACCAAATCCTCTTATACTTCCTTTTCACTGTGTCTGGCTGTATGACTGTATGACAGTGTCTGACTGTATGGCGAAACATCAGCTGTCAAAACTGAAAAAATATTTGACTCTGGGATCGGAGGTCAGACACTGACCCAGACAGAAACAAGAAATGAGCAAAATCAGAATCAGAATGAAAGTAGTTTCATAAGCAGCTGACACAAAATTTCCCAAGCTATCCAAAGAAGAAGGGAAACTTTACTGTAGACCGGACTATAGGTTACTTACAGAGGTATCATGTTAATGCACAACTGAAGTGGAAATTACTTGTGTTGCATTTGTTAATTTGTTGTGTTTTTGTAACACACAACTTCAGTCTTGTAATGCACTTAATCAATTGCTTTAATAAAAAAGGTTCTTGAATCAAATGTTGCTGGTCATCATTAAAAAATTTTTTTTATGGGATTTGCTTTGGGGCTACCATCTCATCAGTTCAGGCAACTGCTGGTAGCCCAGCTTGTCAACCACATTTTAAAGTAAGTGTCTACCCCTGCAGTATAGGCAGAAGTGGTATTAATGCCGATACAAAATAACAGCATTTCAATTTCGGTTTGACATTAACATTAGGGTTGGGCAATATATCGATATCATGATATGAGACTAGATATCGTCTTAGATTTTGGATATCGTAATATTGTGATATGGCATAAGTGTTGTCTTTACCTGGTTTTAAAGGCTGCATTACAGTAAAGTGATGTAATTTTCTGAACTTACCAGACTGCTCTAGCTGTTCTATTATTTGCCTTTACCCAGTTAGTCATTATATCCACATTACTGATGATTATTTATCTAAAATCTCATTGTGTAAATATTTTGTGAAAGCACCAATAGTCATCCCTACAATATTGAGGTATTTGGTCAAAAATATTGTGAAATTTGATTTTGTCCATATCGCCCAGCCCTAATTAACATTGGTACATTAGGGCCTTCGCAAGTTCTAAAGCCCCGTTGTGTGATATTCTGACTAACGACAGTGAAGGGGAATTACAATAACAAGCCATTACAGTTCAAAATAAGACCAACTTTTTCCCTCTCCAGCACTCTCTCCCCCGCCTATCGAAAAACCTCACACACAACATGTGCCCAGATTCTTGGGAGGAGATTAGACATGGTCTGGGGATTGTCAACATGTCTTACAAAACAGGGAACATCAACAAACTGGTCGAGCTGAAGTGGCACACAACCTTTTCATGTTATTTTAACATTAAACACATCGCACAGCGGGACTTTTAAATCTTTGGGGCTGAAAAAGATGTGCTGAATGCGAGTCGTTGATTGGAGAACGAGTTGTACCACAGCTGCTGAAGTGCCTTTGAGCCAGGCAGTTAACCAGAAGCTGCTCTAGGAGGCGCTGCATTGCAAAGGGGACATTCCTATTTTTATAGACTTGTGTGGTCGCAGACAGGGAGAGCCCGGGAGTACATTCAGGTCTTGGTGAAGTTTGAGGACACCGTTTAGGCAAGTCTTTATGCACAGCAGGGTTTAACCACTGATACACCGAGCACAGAGTAAACCAGGACCGTTCGACAGGAAGGATGATTAAAAACCCCATTAAGTCAGAATCAAACCGTAAATAAGCAGCTTCGATGTCAAAACCTCAATACTCCCGAAGCATATGGGTATATCGATGAAGTTACTTGTATGTATGGAAACCTACGGTGAATGGTCAACGTTACAAAAGTGAACGTTAACGTTAGCCTAGCTAGCTAGTTAAGCTAACTAACACTTAGCTGCTAGCTTAGCAACCTACCTCGAGTCTCGAGTTGTTTGTCCATTTTGTGCACAGGTTTTTTTTTATAGCCGAAGTGATAAGAAATCAATTGCACATATTGGCTGGGGATTTAATATTATAGTATGCCCACAACACGTTATATTATTACAGTGGTTTTTCAGACCGTCAAGCCACGGAGAGTAATGAAGACTTATGGGTAGAGGTTTTTCAAAATAAAAGTTCAGGCACATCCATCTGAATTTTCTTCCCTAAATAAAAGCACGGTTTATATTGTCAAATTCTCACACACTAGCTACTCCAATGTCACAGATTATGGACATCGTACAATATGGGTTCCAAAACAAACAACCTTGCTAATTATCAAGACAACACTTATGGGGTTTTAACCCTCTCATTCTTTCAAAATGCTCATGTTTTAATGAACGTTTAGATTAAGTCCTTACTGACAAATGTTTGAAATATAGGTTGCAAATGAAATGTATGAAAAAAATGAGTTCTATTGGTACTACCAAACTGATAACTCCAACTAAAAACCATTACTCTTTATTGTGCATTACAACAATATGGGGGCAAATATCATTTTAATATGTTTGAAGTGTTACAAATTCCATCCTTCATATAACTTTTTATAAATGCTTCTTTCAATTGTGTAATTATAAACAGCACGAAGAGATGCATTAAAGCCTTTTCTTCAATGGAGCTATCAACATCCCTACTGAGGGACATTAGCGCCCAGGGGACCATCCTCAGTCCTTAGAGTCCTTAAGTAATACAGCCCAAATATTTCACTTTAAAAAAAAAAGAGTAAAGTAGAGGCACTTTAATCAAGCCCATGGTTGCCCATCTAAGGCTGGCCTTTATCTTAGAAGTTGAACAGTAGACTACTATATTCTAACTTTATTCTCTATAAAGCTCTATTCTCCTCAAGAAGCATAGCTTACTAAGGACCCCGCTGGAACATTCACACACTTGGAATTCCTTAGTACCAGTGCTATCTTGATGATGATAATAATAATAAAAATAATAATAATCAAAATAATTTTGTGCTTTCCCAAAGTTTACACAAAACAATTTTGGTTACACACTTTGACCTGGCCTCAAAAGACCTAATTAGCATTTCAGACATTATACTATATTAAAATTCCTTTAAACTGCAGAAGTAATCTAGTTTATAACAAACAGCATACATTTTCTCTCATGTATAGATACACCAAAAACAATAATAATAAAAAAAAGATCACCAAAAAGACAGTAAAATACATTTTTAGTTACCTTAAGACCTTTGTTTACAAAATTCTAACATTTTAATGATGGTATGATGTGTATTGTTTTTTAAATGATTAATGCACTTTGGGTTACCTTCCAAACTTCATTCATTCATTTTGTAATTAAACCCTTCAAATACGTTTCAATGTTATTCAAATACTCCCCATCTCTCATAGATGAGGCTAAGTACCCTGCGGTCTGGAAAGATTTTTAGACTGTTGATTCATAGGGATCTGCCGACATCAGTCCTGCTTGTAACTGGCATTTCCTCCAGCCTACGGCCAGTTCTTTTGTGGAGAGAACAAGCCCTCCTTATGCCTCTCACTGAGATCATCCATCCATCTTGCTCTCACTCACTTGCTCTGTGTCCTGCCATCTCTATCTTTCTCTCACTCGCTCGCTCTCCCTGTCTGTCTGTCTCTTACTCCCTCTCTCTGACACATACAAGAACACTCGCACTCAGGGAGTCATGTTCTCATGACTGAAAATGATTGAGTCTGTGAATAAGACATAACAACTCTTAACACACTCATCGCGGCCAAGCAGCAACTATAGATCTCTTGGCAACAACTTTAGAATACAATGACTGGATTGAAAGAGGCTCAGGCAATGGCTATCTGCCATCTGGTCTCATCTTTGATACAGAACTAGGCCACTTGTGGAACTGCTCAGTGTGTTGTTTGTGACTACATGTAGCAGGTTCACAGATCATAATAATGTCAACATCGAGCACAAGCCAAGCTATTGAAATAATACTCCAATACAATCCCTACAATGATCCCTTTACGTCTCACTCTTTACATTTTTTTTGTTTGTTTGTATTTTAGGATCTTTAGAGTGCTTCAGTTATCACACTACACAATTTGTTTTTTGTATATCCCTCTGAGATAGACATCTACTCAATTTATTAGAAGTGTCAGAGCACCTAATAAGGTAGAGATTCAATGTCTTGCTCTAAGACACTTTGATGGGAATAGACACATGGCTGTTAGAGGGACACTTCCAGGAAGTTGAAGTGATACTAGAACTTCCGATACAATATGAAATGAAGTCAAAGGTGATATCAGTTCATTGAATCCAGGTAAGGTGAATTTTCCATGGGTTCCATAATTTGAGATCACAGTATTACCTTTAATTCCAATTCTAAGAACAAAGCCAATTGCAGCATAGCACCTGTACAGGATAACACCAGTTCAGAGTGATATGAATAAAATAAGCTCTTATGTTCTCAGTTGAGACATTTTTCTTTGCTGTTCAACACAAAAAGTTGGTCCGCTCAGGCTAGGATGGGAAATGAACAAAAGCCACTAGCCAAATTCTGGGCAATACTGGCTATGGCTGATGAGTTTAAATATTCTACCAGCTGCTTTGGCAGGTAACCACCAGCTGTTAAGAGGTTCCTCTGTGTTCCAAAAAAAAAATCATTTTGGCTGGTAAAATAGTGAAAGTCATAGTGAAAGTCATTGAATTGTAGATCCACCTGCCATTGTGGCAGGTGTGCAGGGAAGTTCGTTTTTTTTTTTTTTTTGCTGTGGCTCAGGTCCATTTACTCAGCTGTTGTGTTCTCTAACTGTCACAGTGAAAACTGAAGAAGACAGAGTACTGATCCATGGCCATTCATCCAGCAGGCTGCTACTAACAAAGGGACGACCTGGAATGTGAGTCCTGTCAGTATTGCCCAACTTTTTTCCCTTTTTTCTTCTCTGCTCGTTGTTCTTCACCCTCTTTCTTGTTGGGGGACAGATTCTCCCACTGACAGAGTATCAGTAGAGCTGGTGAGTGTGTCAAATTGTACGGAGAAAGATACAGTTGGCACCATGTCAGAGGGCATAGTATGGCTACTTTCAATGTCGCACTCCTGCAAACGCCTTCTTCTTGACTTGGCCTAGAAAAGACAATTGTAAATAAACTCAGGTGAATTAAGGTCAGTGGTATGGAGTAGGAATAAATGGGTAATATGGTTATTCTAATACACGCACGCACGCACGCACGCATACACACACACACACACCTAATATCTAATCTAATATCTGTTGGTCACTTCTTTAGAAGCCTTGCTTCCTCTAAATTACCAACATGCAGCAGGGCTCAGTATCACATAGTGTATTTGTTAGTCTGACCCACAGAGACCCAAATGCCTAAACGTCATTCAAGGGAAGAATAAATTTCCCTTCCATATATAGTGTACGTCAAGCCTTCACCCATTCAGATTGGGTGCAAATCTCCAATTATAAAATTATGTGATCATATGAGAAAAACAAGGGAGCTTTGTTTTGATTAGATTAAATAAGATTAGATTGACTTCATTGCTTACAATCCTGGATATTTTCCAACGTACAACACTGGGGCCTGTACAGCTCAATAGGTAGGGCTTAGTGCAAACACTGTCAGCATCAGGGGTTCAAGTAACACAGGGTCACCAATATTACATCTGGTGGTATGGTGGTACTGTAAAGGCCATTCCACACTGCCCCATCAAATGCCAACCTAAATGATCAAATGCAGACACACAGCTGACAGTTGTGTGGTAGAATGTCAGGAGGAATAACTGCCCTTATCACACAGCCCCAACAAGCACCAACCATCACCGTCAACCGTCACGACACATCCAGCATCAAATTGAACAATGATGAATCGGGAAAAAAAAGCAAACACCGACCAACACCAACCAACTCAGACGGATATCCCACACCAAACCAACAAACGCAAACACTGTTGGCTGTTTGTGTTTGTTGGTGTTGGTTGGCATTTGTTGGGGCATTGTGGGATGGCCTTAAGGCACGTTGCACAGCAGGCCTAGTGCCCACTATTGGAGCTGCACACATACACTCCTTGCCTAGGATCAAATCTTGCCAGAGCCGTCTCTCCTATGTCTCCCCTACTCTGTCACAATAAGGAATGAAAAAAATGCAAACGTGTGAGTGCACTGCCCACTCACTTAAAAAAAAAAGCGTAGTGAAATGGTAGGGGGAAGGGAGTCATTGTATTACAAAGAGCATTGTTGTAATTGTGCAAACTAATTGCTTATATTAGATTTTTGTGCAGACTCCTGTTAGTTGTTGTGGTCTGTTAGGTACTAGTTGACTGATGGACAGAGACGGGGTCTACCACCTCACACAAATTTAGCTTGGACCAAGTTCCTAAAGGCTGTTCCATCCTCATTCGAGACATAAATGACAGTTAATAAATTGCAGTTACATGGCTTTTTGTGGACTTTGGACCGAGGGTTGTGTCATGTAGGTCAAACCAGGACATGTCTGAGCTGTCATGGACAGTCATGGTATTGGCTATAGTGTAAATATCCACCAAAATACATATAACAATAATATCAATAATGTTTTTAAAATGTCAGTTTTCATCTTTAAATGCTCATAATCTACCCTAAAATGTTCTTAATTATTCCAAAAATATATATCTTACGCAAAGATTTATTTTCAGACTTGTCAAATGTGAATTACAAATTTTGTATTAGTATTTTGTGAATTACAAAATACACAACAGTAATTGAATCTGGTTATACTTAAAGATGAAAAGAGGACGTCTTGGTTGATCAGTGCATTTAGTTGCTAATGTCGTGAACCTACCAGCCAAACTACGAGGAAGGCACAAGCTGTGATGGGGATAAGAATCAGAAGCAAGGGACTTCTCTTCAACCAGCTGTGTTCACGACCATCTGCTTGACTCCCTGGAAGAGACAACTGTTATCGACTACAGGTACAACAAGGTCTTCTATACCATCACAGGCGCCTGAGCAATGGAGCAAGTGGAGCAAATGCATCCCCACCCATTATTCAATTAGGGGGAGCAAAGTTATGGTTTTGCTACCCCACTTTTTGTCTTTTTAAAAATAAACCTGTCATCATACAGTCCCCACAATCAGGTGATTATATTTAAGCAGCTGTGAAGATGGGTCGTTCGCGAAGGAGCCGAATCTAACGTGGCTATTAACAGGGCTGCCGACTCTCACGCGTCGACCCTGAGACTCACGCAATTGACACTTTTCACACGCTCTCACACCACACATCCGTTTTGTCACACAATGAAAAAAAAATTCATAACTGAAAAGAGGACACTGACAGCATGCGGACAGACAAGACAGAGCAGCACAGTGCAACAGCAGCACCGTGCAAAACCCTCAGTCTAACTATCTAGACTAGTACAGGTGGCTGTTTCTTGACTTAATCAGTTTAGGTGGTGCAGAAATGCAGGAAAAAAAATTTAAATTACAATGTTTTGGCACCAGGCGCCTATGTATACCATCTCTGGATAGTGGAAGTCACATTAATCCTGCATGCATGATGGGTACAGTATTACTGCTATAATGTTTCCCTGAGAGGAATTGCTTGAAATCTTTTAATTTAGTTTTCTTTTTAGGCATCAGAAACCCTAAGAATGGTCTAGCAACCACCAGTCATTTGACAAGCATGAGTTTTGTGTTAGAACGCACCTATTCAGTTCTACTTAAGTGTATTTGAGAGAGAATAGGCTGCAAAGGCCACTGCAGTACTAATGCAGGATAGATGCACGATAATGGGGTTCTACCACCGTAAACCACAGCAAATCATAACCTGCTATATTTGAACAATATCATGGCCTTAACAAAGTATTAGCTGTAGTTGGCTTGCTTTTTTGTGTGTACAGGTCAGCACTGCACACATTAACCATTACTGTGAACGTTTGCCACGGATGTATTTAGGTTTTTGGATGTATTGTATGGATATATTTGACCTTGATCTTAGGCAGCAATTTGGTTGCCTAGTAACTAAACAGAATGCCCTGTAACTGAAGGGTTACAGGTTTGATCCCTGCAACAGCTAATGTGTATCCACCACCAGCTACGTGTCCTTCTGCAAGATACTCAATTCATACCTCCTCGCTATTTGCAGGTCACTTTAAGTGGCAATTAAATCCATAAAATTCCAAGTGCAGTGCAAAGATTTACCCGCTGGTGTGTGTTGTGACGTAAGGCACGGTGGAGGTTTGCACGGGAAGCCTCCTGCTCCTTGAGCTGCAGCATTTAAGACTTCTTTGATGTAGTCAAAGTAAAGACCAGACAGCAAGCTCCCTTCCCGATAGTGACACTGGAACACTTGCATTGCAGTTTCCTGGAGGATCAGACAACAAACAATCCTGAGAAGGCTGCAAAAACTCTGTTACATGAGCAAATTGTGCCACTGTGTTCACATAGTAATACAGTACATGTTAACCCACGGCACAGGGACAATATCACCTCACATACAGTGGAAGGTATGGTAAGACATACAATAGACAACAGACTAGACATACCACTCCACAAATATACATCTAGCATTCAATTACTGTTCATCCAGGGAGGACGGCATACAGTATGGTTGTAGCAGTATTGTCGATATCTTACCAGTTCCTCATGGTCAAAAGTGAAGCGTAAACTCTTCAGCATTGCAATGAAGACAATTATGTTCTCTTTGTTGGAGGATATGGCACCAAACATATTGGCCAGCTTGCGAAGACTTTGCTCCAAAGGATAGATATTTAACACCACCCAGCACATGCCACTCTGGAATTGTGGACACAAAATTAATCAAAGTCTTGGTTATGCTGTAAGTTATGTATTCAGCGTTGGATCCGGTTATTATATATTTGATTGCTTTTACCTACCACTTCTTTGGGAATGTAATAAACAGGAATCTCATAATCGACTGGAATATTCTGCTTCTGTGTTTGGAATAACAATAGAGAATTTTGAATGCATCGTTTTAGTTATGCATGAGCTTGCATTCAACAGTTCAACAACATACACATCACACACACACACACAAACAGAAAAACGCACAAGCATACATGCGCTGCCGTGAACAGAAGCATACAAACACATACAAACACACACACACATGTGCACAGATGGGATATAAGTACTTGAGTCATACTTAATTCTGAGTCATGTGACTACAATGTCATATTTTATAGTATCGTATCAGACATGTGCCATTGAAAAAACAGTTAATATCCTTACCAATAATGACAGCTTGCTCACATCATCTGTAATTGGTGTTCCAAATTTTCCAGAGCAGAGACCAAGACTTGTGAGCAGACTCAAGATGAGACAAGATGTTTTAAAGTTCTGACAGAAAACAAAAAACAAATAACAGAGTTTATGAGAATATATTGACACATCTGACCTCCATTTATCCATGGAAGCGATGTCCTGCTACACATTGATAGTGTACGCACATTCACACCTGGGAGTTGCCCCGTACAACCACAGTGTTCTACTGTCGGTCACTGAGCAGCTCCACTACAGCAGTTGGGTTAGCGCCTTGCTCAAGGGCAACGTGGCTGTATCATTGTTGAGGGAGGGGTTGTTTAAAAAACATTCTGAATGCTGGTTCTAAAATAAACCTTCCAAGAGAAGCAAACATTGGAAGCATGAGTGTGCCAGAGACTGAAATTTAGGATTTTTTTTAACACAGTTTTGTTTTGATCCTATTTAGCAAGGCTCCATAAAACATCAGATATTTTTGATCAGATGCATTCCCAGGTCCATCTTTTCAAAACTGTTTTCTAGTTAATCTTATTAGTGTTCATTTTGTTTATTTTATGTGTCTTGTGTTTTAGAAGGGAGATGAGAGATTACCCAACTGAGCCCTGAATATAAATACACAACAAATAAACAAATCAGATTATATTTTCACATGGCCCAAAATAGCCATGAGTTATTTGAATCAGCCACTGCATGTGAGAAAATATTCAATAATCAAAGAGACACAACACAAATAACCTTGCCCCTTTCACAATTGGACAATGAAATATAGCTGAACCCTAATTTCTCATGAAATAAGAACAGCCTTAATTTTAGACTGACAACCATGTGCTGTAGAAAATAATCAATGATATCTAAAGGGTTTCATAAGCCACAGGAACTTTTCAGTTCCAGTAAAACACCTAAAACCTCTTAGCACCAAGTAATGGAGCATTCAGTACATTAAAAGGGGTAATAGACCGAGAGGCAACGTGGTTAATTGACAGGGTTATTGGCAGCTACACTCCTAGTACCACCAACAGGCGAACACAGAAAAATAAACCGTAAAGTTGTCATTACATTTGAAGAGTTAATTTTCAAAATGCTATAAATCTGTTTTGAAAAAAAAAGTTAATCACTTAATATGTCTAAACCATAGAGGACAGGTATTATTTTGTCAACTATGGACTCTGCTTACTGTCTGCCCTTCCAAATGTACTGTCATTTCTTAAATGACATCAATCATCATCAATTCAATGTCGTCAATCATTTTGAAGCTGCTATTTTTCTCAAATTCTCTAGTTTTGGAACAAACCTAATTGCTTTTAATTCATTCAAAATTGTAATGTTTGTAAATTTGCACTTTTAATCGTAATACAAAAAGTGGGACCACATGAATGACAGAACAAAACAAGTTTACCACTAACCATACTACAGTATTGTATAAACAATGCTGGGCTGTTTCCCGTCTCTTGAGATCATGCGTGAAATCAAATTAAGTAGTTAAAGTGCACCACTTCCAAAGAATTTATTCGAAATGAATAGCTGACTCAAATCCTGGTTCAAATTTGAAATCAAACTGCTGGGTTTATTCTTAACAGCATGCATGGTAATCCCATTACATGAAACAGCACCATTACTCTCGGACCTCTTTCTTATGACACAAATACAAAAAAAAAACAAATTGTTGAAATAAAGAGAAAACAAAAACAAACAAAAAAAAACACTACTTACTTTCTTCCTCATATGGAACAAGAATTAAAGGTTGCTCAAATCCAGGTGCATGAAATTCAATGTTTGCGGTTGAAGAGATGGAGAGGCAGAGCGTTTTGGTGCATGAGTGTGCTTGTCCCTAACGGTGCAGTGAACCCTGAAGATGGGACGAGTCTGCTTCCCTCCAGACAGCGGGACGAGTCTTTGACGCGGTCGAAGAGGCCGCCTACAGGCTGAGTCACACTGGTCACACTGGTCACACTGGTCACACTGACGTGTGTCTGAGACTTCTGCGTAAACTCCTACACATCGTCGTTTTTTTTTTATTCATCCGGAGAAAGTGGACGCTTGTTCTCTCGCAAGAATGTTTGACTTAAAATGACACGTCCAAAAAGTTACCGCCCGGGCGACTTGTTTAGTTAAGCGAAAGTAAATTATGCTAAAATTGTTCAAATTAAGTTAGTTTTGTTCAATTTGACTAAATGGGTTTCTCTTGGGG
>OMKK01032663.1:0-21566 GCA_900302305.1 Polymixia japonica | reverse complement strand
CAAAGAGCTGCCTTATTATGTGTCTCTCAGTAGTGAGTGAGTGAGTGAGTGAGTGAGTGAGTGAGTGAGTGTGTGGGTGAGAGAGCGAGTGAGTAAACATAAATGACACATTTACCTACAGTGCTACACACTATTGGAAGCATTTGGAGCAATGAAATATGCCAAGCCAAAGACGATGCAGCATGACCTTGCATGCATGTGTACTGTACGTGTGTGTGCATGTGTGTGGAGCAACTTAAGCAACTTACAGGCACCCGCAGTGTTCCGGCCCAGCCATCGTCCCTCCGGGTTATCTAAGATGCGGATGATCTCTATGATTTCTCCCTGTTTCAGAGGAAGATCCGTCTTTCCTCCTTTACATTCCAGCCGGGCCTTCCCCTTCTGTATGACTTGGACTGGCCCTTTAATCTTTAGGCATCGAGACAGACGTGAACTTTGTTACTTTACTTGAATTCATAAAGATTAACACCGGGCCTGTGATTCAGACCATTGTTTAGTTGCTTAGCACAATACATGAAGACACAACACTGTGAATATGTATTTTGTGTTGCCATGTTGGCATGTGTTGGTTTGTCCCTTAACCTTGAATTTCTTCTTAGCCTCTTGTTCCCTCTTTTCATTGGCTTTCTGCAATTTCTTTTCCTGTTGGAGTTGTTTCTTCTCATCTTTCTTTGTTTTTTTCTCTTGCCCTTTTATTCCCTTTGAGTTGTTGATTTCTTTCGTCTCCTGTTCAGTCCTGCTTTGTGAAAACATGGTGACTTGGATGTTACATGAAATCAACAGAAACTGGTTCGGTAGTATGCATGATCTCTCTGTAGACTAAAGTTTTTTTGATGAACTCTCACCATGGTTGCTCTATGTCTTCATAGATCTCCTGATCACCAGACTCTTCCTCCTAAAGGCAGAGAAACAATGTGTTTAGGCAAAATTCTCAACAATAATACAATACAAGTGTTTCTTTCCAAAAACCTACTGTATTTTTCTCTTTCTCTGTATGTTTTGTCTGCTCTCCTCTTGTCTCATCTTGAGATCTTTTAGATTTGTCCTCCTGTTCTGTCCTGTTGGATGATAAAATGGGTCAACACTAATTTATAGGAAGAGTAGATTAATGCAAATTCGAGCAATGTATTTCATACTGTCCAATGTATGTCACATAATGCACTATGTGACTATGTCTAACGTGTGTGATTGATTTCTGTGTTGAATACACCTTGAGAGTCGAACATGACTTTAAAGATGTTTCTCACCATCTCTCATCAAGGTCCTCATACAAGTCATCACTGTACTCCTATATGAAACAAACATTATTAAGATACAAATGATGCACACTAGAACTGCTTAATTTAGTTCCCTGTGAAACGGGGTTTCAACAATTTGTTCCATTTATCAAACAAAGATAATATTAAAGCAAAACCAAATAGATTTTTCTTAGAAATATCTCTCATAAATTCTCAGCATACCAGTTGAATTTAAAATCAACTACAACAAGTACATGGTGCCAATAATTACCTCAGTATTCTGTGCAAGATGCCCTGTAAAGAGAATACAGTGGGTAATTTAACTATATTTATTTTACTTTGTACAATATGACATCAGAGATTGTGAGACGAATGAGTATGGCAGTTTACTGGATAAGAGATTTAGTATCTTGATTAATAATGAACTAGCACCTGGCAAAAGGTTCATGGCCCCAACGTCATCATAGCTCTCCTCTTGGTCCAGTGGTTGGCTCCTTGTTTATGATAAGAAATAGGGATGCAAAAGATGTATTAATTCAAACATTGTATGTGCAGGCTGAGAGCAAGTTTTCCTAAAGTGTCTTCAGTCTATCTGGGTGGAGGTTGACTACTTCCTCAGTTCCATTTATAAAACAACTTTCTTTTTAAGTCAGTGAGAACCTGACACAGTGCACAGGCTTCCTGTGAGAAACAAGGGGGAGTGTACCAGGCACTTCAGCTATGTGTGTGAAGCCCCAATACAAGGTTGTACACCCTGCAACTTCACAGAGTTTACTCCCTCATGATACTACTACTAATCTGACACTAGTCCTACGGTGCCAATAACATGAATATAACTGTAATGTGGATCGCTATATGTTGCCAGCATTATAATGCTCTGTAAATAGTCGTACTAATCACACTTACATGGCAGCTGTGCGGTGTTGTGGTGTAGATAAAGTAGCACAAGGGCCCATTTTGTTCAGCCCCTGACCTGTCAGACAAAAATGCTACCTTAAATCAACACTGTATTACACACACGTCGCCATGTCACCCTATCTATCTTCAGCCGTCTTGATCTATCCTTTTACATGGTATAGTAGTACGTTAGGAACCAACATAGATATAAGCTAACCACATGCAAGAGAATGAACTTGATTTTCTAATCTGCAATTCAAACACTACATTTAAATGCTTATTGTACTTTCATGAATTGTGTTAAAACATCTTAAAGAGGACTTCAATATTGGAAAGGGTCTCTCACCATCATTCAACAATGGTCCATTGTTTTTAAATTTCTTTATGTCAACACTTGATGGCCTCTTAGGTTTCAGAGGAGGGTTACCCAGAGAAAACAAAGCAGGAAGAGTCTTCTTCTTAGGAGCAAAAGGATCAGTACTCTCCCTTTGAGAAACAGGTTGAACCTGGGGTCCAGACTTCCCTACAACGTTGGGTTTCTGAGTTGTTGGGGTTTTCGGGGTTAAAGACTTGATGGAGTTCACCATAACAACCCTATCTGTCACACTTTGCTCTTTGGGAATATAGTTCTGCGGAGCCATGGGTGGTGGAGGTTTGAAGTTGGTGCTTTGCGATGGTTTGGGGAAGGATGGGGGACCACATTCCTGGGACTGGGAAAACTGAGACTGCAGTGATGAGATGGAGGAGATCTTTGGTTTGGGGATATTAGGGAGGTTAGGGGCTGTAGGGGTAGATTTCAATCTACTCCCATTCATCCATGCTGGCTTGTCTGATGTAGGAGATACATTGAATTTGTCAGGAAATGTTGCCTTCACCGGAGGTTTCATCACTTGTGATTTGGGAAACGCTGGTATGGGAGATCCAAAAGATTTATTGTCTCCAAGTGTTTCCACAGGCTTGGACTTAAATGGTGGCGGGTTGGGGAAGGATGGCCCTATATCCTCTCTGCAAGCAGTCCCAAATGTCCTCTGCAAGACAGGCTTAGGAGTAGAAGAGATACTGGTGGTGGTCACTGCCCCCCCTGACAGATTCTTCTCTAGAGCAGCCATCTTGGCGTGAACAGAGGATCCAGCAGATACCTTAGGCTGGATTGCCAGTTTTGGGCGAACATTCTGCATAGGACCAACTCCTGTATTGGAGTGAGCCATAATGTCTGGTTTTCTTTCCTACAAAGAATAGAAAAGAGAAAGTCTAAGATCCAAACTTCACTATCAATTTGTAAAGCAAGATGATGGGAACTAGCGCATTTAGCTTATCCATTTGGCAGATTTTTTCACTTATTTGAAAAAAAAAAAGATTTTAAAATGAATGCTAGGCTGAATTAATTGTTAATATTGATGCTTTTTGCAGTGATATCTTGCTTCTTTCCTGCTCTTCTTTTATTTTTCTCAAGTTTAAGAGGAGAATAGGAGGGGGAAAAGTTTGAGAGGAATAAACATGACAACAATCAAGAGAAGTCACGTTACAGTTTGTAAGAAACATTAACACCTTTAGTAACAGCACTACATCTGCTAGCAAACAACTAAAAATACATCTTAGGCAAAAATAGCTTGTCTTCAAGACAATACCTGGCCAGCTCTTAACTTCCTCCACTCATAACATTAACAGCACTCACCTTATCTCTGTCTGTCACATATGTTGTGCAGATGTCTGTTTGGTCAGTGACATGACGTGATATAGTCCATAGACCAACAATACTTTTCTTACACAGGAAGTGCAATAAATAGCAAAATTGTGATAGGGTAAAAAAGGAGAACTGCCCTCCCTTCTAATACACGTTATATGTGGACTTTTATGTGTAGTCAATAATACAAGTTTCCAACACAATGATAATTTGTCTAATGATCTGTTTATCAGTTACTTTTAAATTAATTATCTTGGTCTCAAATTACCACTGTACAGCTAGATTAAACGCTGTTCGCAGAACTATAGGATAGGAGGCAATGGATATTCTGGGAAATATTAAATTATTTGCAGTTTGCATAACCCCACCATTAAAAACATGAGCAAACAGCAAATAACCTCACAGTTTATGTTACACTTGCTGTCCCGTATAAACAACTGAATATTCTAGAAACAAAGTAATTTGCTTTGGAAATAAGTGGAATCTCTTACCCCATTGGCAGATCTTTTCACATTATTTTATGAAAAGAAGGCTCAATACGCGATTAAATGTACACTTTTGCAGTGTTGGACCCATGTCCTTATTTTAGCTGTCACTAGTACTGGTGGTTGTGGTAGAGACCACAGGTTGACAATGACTTTTGGTTTTGATAAAACACACGTGAACAAGTAAACATTTTAGTTTTTTCTTTAGTTTTATTCTTCAGTAGTTTTGAAGAATAACACAGCACTCTCCAGTCTCGCCTTGTAAAACCAGTTTGCTACCAGACATGGGTGGAGGGGTGAAACTGTTGCTCAGTTATAGAAGGGTGTTAAAGCCTCTTTGCACCATTTCAACTTGCTTTCTCTTACTGTGAGAGGAACATGTGTAGTGTAGTGTGTAGTGACCCGGACTGTGTACGTAGCTATTTGGCTTTAGTCAAACATAAATCAGCCTCCAAACTTGAATTTTATTCACTTTAATTCTTATAAACTTTAATTTCAAAATACAAAATACTCTTCAAAGTTTCAGGTTCCATCATCATCATAGGGTTTATTTTTGTTAAACCCATTTCTTAATCCAGATTGTTTCATGTGAGTGTGGTTGCCGATATGAGAGTGTCAATGTCCTGTATGGTTTTGGATGTTCTCTGGAGGGCTTCTGCGATGCAACTCTCATTCACTGATTTAATATGCGTCTCCTCTTTTGTACACCTACTTCCCAGTACTGAAGAATCTTTCTCACTTCTCAGCAGATGACTGTTCTCCAGCAGGACTGGAAAGAGGATGTTAAAGAACACACACAAACACAAACACACACACACACACACACACACACGCGTTTCCTCAAACCCCACTTCGCCTTGTACTTATCCATAATAACTTAAAAGTTCAAGGATACAGTTGAAACGTTTAATCTTCTCCAATTCTGCAGCTACAAGGTCTGACCTGAAAGTGGACAGAAATAATTATATATTGTACAAACATAATATACATTTTTTTTATAAAAGCTGTTCATCAACTGTTTAGCTTTCAGTATCAGAAAATGTAAGTAATCAGTGAGAGAGAACTCACCCGCTTTGTATCGTCTGTGTGACTATACTGTGATGGTCAATTGTCACAGAATTTGGTACCTTTTCTTCAAATGTCACTGGCTCAGAAAAATGGCTGTCCTATACACAGCGGAATAGAAATTAGTTCAGAAACTCCACCTATATGTATAAAGATATAACATTTAACAAGTTTGGATCAAGTCTCTTACCTGTTCCAAACAGCTGGGTGTGGCAGGGAGCTTTAACGAGTGCCTTGCCTGGTTGTAGCAAATAAGAATCCTGCAAAACAGTATCGTGATAGTTAAGAGACAAAAAGGAAAGCATTGCTATCAAATCCTTAACACGGTGCGATACTGGTAGGTTACCTGCTTGCACGGCTCACAATGGAGCCCACAGAGTAGACCTGTCCAGGTACATCAGGTGGGAGGCTGCTCAGATGGTAAATGACCTCTTTCACCTGGGAGACAGTTCACCATACATACATGATGTCACTTATGCGTATACCCACAGCGATACTGGGGAGGCTTTTTAATGAAAGTAGGTATCCCCAAAGTATCGTAACATATTCAATTAAATAGATGAGTCTACGTGATACATGTTATGGCAGCTACATGGCAGGCTGAAGCTTACCTCCCCTGAGTGGGGTTCAACTCTGCGGTGGGTGAAATAACTGTTAAGGACACCGTTTGATCGGATAACTGATCCATCCCCTGGGGAAACCTCTATGACTGAGATAGCTCCACTGAGAATCCTGCACAGGAGAGGCATGAACAGGACAGATGTAAACACAAACACAGACACTTACAGCAGACCTGCATACTATATGCGTGAGTCATGGAAACAATCAGAAACAATGAGTCGTGGAAAAAGGATCTCAGTACTTAAAAGCCGCTCTCTGTATGTTAAAATTAAATAAAAAGTAGCATTACCACATTGTATGGTAAGATATAGTATAATGGTGATTGTCTGAAACCTTCCCCTCTCTCGCCGTTTTGATTGTGCCTCAGTGCCTCAGTGCCCAGAACACTGTGCTTCTTGTTTTGGTTTGTTATTGTAGTTCACCTCACCAACGCTAGAGTACTGATTTTACTGATAGCACCTTTAATGAGTTTTTTCCTCATCGTTTTCTTTGCTATATCCAACTGTTTTTGCCTTTACCAAACACATGGATGCTAATAGATAAAACTTAATTTGTTTGAGTTATATTCTCTGAAATGTTGAAAAGACAGAATCTTCACAGTCAAGGACGGTATTTGATCAACCACGCGTTGGAAAACTCTACTTAGTTGCATACCTATAGATCACTCCTTGACACCACATCACTTTGACCAGCTCTCTTGGAAAGTCTTGGTCGGAACACTCTTCACCTTGGGCCAGGGGGTCTTTCACCTTCCACCTTTACACACATGGGTAGATTCAAATGCTAGGTCATACATACTGCAGATACAGTAGATATATTACACAAGTATAATGCGCTATCATCTATTAAAGTCAGTCAGTCCAGAAACCTGTGCTGGTGAGGTGAGGGACATCTGAGCGCCAGTGCCTCAGGAAGACAAGACCTTCTCTCCTCAGCGGATACATCTGTCATGTTTATCCTCCTGTATGCCTGGTTGGGATCTCCGTCTCCCTCCGCCCCCGTATCTCCGGGAGGCTCGGAGTGATGAATGGTCCAGTGGTCGCGAGCCAGGGAGAGAGGGTAGCGCCACATGGGGGCAACAGAGGAGCAGGAGTGATGCTGGACAACTGTGGTGGACTGGTACATCTGCTCTGGCTTGGAATGGAGTAACAACAATAACAGTGAGAACATAGAAAAGAATAGAATAGAATATTTCAATAAACATCAAATATAAGCACTGAAAGTCTAAAGTATTAGTATAAGCACTGGAAGTATTACCTTGGGTTGAGCGGTGCTGTGGGTGTTATTCTGAGGAGAACAAGACCTCGATTTGCTCAGCTCATTCTTGCTCATTTCGCTAACCAAAGCGTGTTTGGTCCCATCATTGGTGGTCTGCAGGCAACCAGGTTTGCCTCTGTGACAGCTCAGGTTGCTTGGCTGCTGCTGTTGACTGACTGGCCTAGTATCAGGGTCTCTGCTCAGACTATACATCCTGTGGTGCTGATTCTCAGCCTGACTGAGGCTGCACGTGAACTCCACCGAGAACTCTTCTCCCGAGGACGACAGCATTAGAGAGGCCCTCCCCTCCACTGACCTGATGATGGTCTCACCATCAGGTCCAAGGTCAATGTCACAGGAGGACGACATAGGCCACTCCACATCAGTATCGATACTGAAGAAAGGCTGCAAGAGGATAAAGGATAAAATGCTGAAAGAGGGGAGAAATTGATTTGTTATGGCACATTGAGGATATACAGTATAGACAGCCTTTGTTACCTTTTTGTGGACAGTTGGGATAAGTTCCTCTGGCAGGTATGGGCGAGTGGCGTACTTATTCCTGAACTCCAACGCACCTACCATCAATTCCTACAAAATTAAAGTTATCACTTTAAACAGGGACTGGGCCACGCAGTGGGAAGTGACACATCAATGGCTTTTTGCAGAGCATTGATAATACTAACCAGTGTATTATTAGAACAGCATAAAAAGGCAAGCTTTTTTTTTTTTTTTTTAATTCATCTTTAGTACCTTGTAGGTGCTGATGGTGAACCTTGTCCTCTGTCTAACTCGCTCAGTGGGCTGGAGAGGATGCACCGAGAGATCAGCGGCTTTCACCAGGACGAACTCAGAACCACACGGAGAAAGGTACAACAAGGATCCATCTCCGTAGCGCACATCCACCGACTCATCCTCATACATGATCATCAAACTGACATTAGTGTGGTGTGTCATCATTAAAACTTCATATGGTCTGAAAAAAAATTGTTAACTGTTACTTAAATTACAAAAGTGGTGAACCTCTCGCAGTTTCTTGGCCAACGTCAACGTCATCAGGAAGAGACATTTGTTATTGGTGCGTTTCTTTATTTCTACGGGACAAACCGGCGGGTTCGGTTTAGAGCTGTGCTTTCATGTGACGACTCTCAATAAATTAACACAATAAACACGTGTGATGATGTATAAATGTGCCCTATATCATATCTGTATCATCTCTGACATTTTAGTTAATTCATTGGGCAGCAAGACGAAAACTTGTTACGTCTATTCTGCCGGCACCAAAGTAGATGCCCCTCTCATGACGGGCTGTCGCTTGTTAAAGAACGCACCCAAAGTGTGTCAATAAACTATTAGGTTGTAAATAGCCTACAACCTATAATAAAAATTCTAATAATCAATTAGAAATTATTTTGTGAATAAGCAACAAACATGGATTAGAAAGCAAAATAAATCATCCCATAGTAACATTATTTAGGCTTTTGTTTCATTACAAATAATATAAAATAGATTAATAGAATAGGCTTGCAAAAGCAACAATAGGCCTAGCTAAATCCAGAGACAAAATATATTTAATGTACAAAAACACCAATTTTCTTCAAACAAAGCAAACTTACAGAAGGTGTTATTTATACCCTTCCATACATGTGAAATAATGGGGTGGACAGTAGACTAGTGGTTAATGAAGCACACATGTAACCGGAAAGGTACCGGTTTGAACCCCTTGGCCATACCTGAAAATTTGGTTTGGGGAAAGTGAATGAGAAACATTTCTCTATTCCTCAACTGCTTTTGATGTGCCCTCAAGGCACTGAGCTGCCCGAATTGCAGCTCAGTGACCAACAGTGGAAGACCGTGGCTGTACTTGGTAGCCCCAAGGTATCAGTGTTTGTAACTATGAATATGAAGCAGGACATTGCTGAAAAAGAGCATGTATGTTCACTCCACTTTCCCTGGGTAAATACAGGTTAAAAAGTCTGTACAATGTCTGAGGGGCACAAGGACTTTTTTCCATTTAGGGTGAGTTTTTGTATTAGAAATCAGTTATGTTCTTAACCAACAATCTTAACATTTTAACAAGAGTTCTGGACATTTTTGGAGAGTTGAGCTTATACATCAAAGTTTTTATACTTCCAACACAGTCAAATACATCATATTGTTTTAAATAAATAATGTAAATAATAAAATACAATAATCCAGAAAATATCACTATTCTAAATGTGGAATGTACCAACAAGATTGCACATTCAAGACCACATTGTCACAAATTCATATATTGCACTTCCATACTGAACTGCCTAATTTACACAATTTTTCAATGTAGAGTGTCTACAAATCTTATTTAGGGAAGGTTTGTCTGTGACACCAAACAATAAGGCAAAATTACAAATATGGCAACAAAATAAGTCAATCCATTAGATTACTCTCTGAACAAAACAAGAGATAAAGTGAGGAATGTTTTGCTATACTACCAAAATTAAGTGCATTTGTAATATATTATGTAATTCTTACTATTATCAACAATAATATCCTATAGGAATTCAGATTAAAATGCATAAGACTACAAATCCCCAAAAGTATCCTTTAATAACTTGATAATTGTTAGAGCTGCAAGTCTGACATCACAAACCCTTTCATGTATTGACAGCCAGTCCTGTTTTTCATTTTGCTACCATAAAATATGTAGTCCATCGAGCTAAGAGCAAAGCACCAAACAACACTGTGTAGCTGAAGAGAACGAATTTCAGAATTTCTCTGAATGTCCGAAGGAAGCGGATTGACAAGGGCTCCACATCCAAAGGCACATGTGTCTTCTGCCTGCGACCTGTCTGATGAGTCAAGTGTCCCATATTTTCTCCTCGTCCCATTGTTCTGCAATCAAATACAAATACTGTAATATTTGCAGGCACAGTTTAGATCAACTCAAAAGGCTTATCGAATTAAATAAGTTAAGTATAGTAAATTTTTTTTTTTAAATGTTGAATTACAACTGTGCACAACCTAATACCTCAAGTGTTGGCTACTACAGTACAGTGGACTGACCTATAAAGGCTGAAGCCAAGGCTGCTTATAAGAGGACCATTATTAATAATTTATCTGTAAAAATGTGTTCAGTATTGATCTGCACTACTTTGGCTTAGACCCAGAAATAAGGTTGGCTGTTGTACAAATACATTATTGCTGTGTTTTTTTTCACATGCACAGAGCCAGAACAATCACGTATTTGGAATATCTAGATGTCTAAATGTTCTGAGATGCATCTTTAAAGACATATTTAAAAAGCATGCCCTGATAACATCCAATTAAGTTTGCAAAATATTCCATAAAAAGGGGCCACATTCTTTATTTTAATTCCTAATTATAATATGCTGTTAACATATGAATAGGATTGAAATTAATAAACAAATAAATCCAGGCACACCGGCTTTAATAACAAAGGCTACTTCAGTAGGAATATTTTAACATGTGAAGCCAGTTATAATTATTCTAAAATTAATCCTTTTGTTTTTCCCTTATTACATATTTTTGATAGGTGAGAATGTAAAATGTAAAGATGTTGCTGAAAATTGCATGAATGTCTGTCTGATAATAACATTCATGCATGACAATACATTCAAGCTAATGTTAGCAATGATGCAATGTACCTTTATCCTATTTAATTGTAGTGTTTAGCTGCATTATGGTACTTTTCACAGAAGCTAAACAAATTTGTGGGATAAACCTTGAAGCGTAAAACATGTATAAATAACAAAGGTCTTTTAAAAAAAAAAAAAAAAAAAAGCTTTTGACTGTAAAAATAAAACAAAACAATAAATAAAATAAAACAATCTTACCTTTTAATAGTTGGTACAGGACAGGAGCTGGTCATTAAATGGGCTCCCGTGTTTCCAACCCAGAAATACAAACTGCTGTCTGTTGCCTTGCTCCTTGTTTCAAGTCCTTATGGCAGAGGAGGAGCCAGAAGCAATTAAACTGATTGCAAGAGTCTGAAACCCTTGGGTTTTTCCTAATGGAAAGTTAAGCCATAGGGTACACCTGCTCATCAAAGAGAAAATCTAGAATAAGCGTTTATACATCAAATAAAATGTATACATATTATTAAAGTATGTTTTCTTTTCTTTTAAGCAAAGAATTTTTCCAAGTCTACTAGCCAACTAACAAAATGCAATTTAAAGGAAAATGTTCAAGTTGAGTTCATTGAAATATCTGACTGCTGTCAGTATGTTTTGCCGGCTCAGGAGCACGTCTGTTCATAGTGTAAGGCACGGACAGGCTATTGATTGGAAAAGAGATCAAACTCCCTCTTCCAGCGTAGTTATCGTCTACCGGAACATGGAGCAAATGGCTTCCTAATTCAATCAGTGTCCTGCGCTGTCAAATCATGAGCTTCTGTGCGGTAAGATCTCCAGACAGCAGAGGGCCATTATCGGCTGATCGGGAGGCCTGTTACTGGGCTAATTGCTCCTTCAGAGAGCTGGACCGCTGCTGACAGAAACACTCCCATTTTCTCCTTTCTCCTCCTCTCTCCCTGACCACGACCATCTTGCATTTAACAAATGATCCATGAATAACATTATATGCAAGAATATATACAGTAGGTTCCAATGTAATCAGGAAATATATGATTCACTCCAGTTAGTTTAGACCATTTTATTAACAAACTGTATTCAGCAAACAGTCCAGCAGAGCACAAAGCAGAAAGTGATAAAAAAAGAAGCAAAACTGGTCAGATTGTACTAAGAAAGTAATCAAAGTGGAAATCAATAGCATTAAACATACACTTTATCATCATAAACATCCCAAAGCTTTCCATCATACATATGTACATACATACATCAATTCTCCATATGGACCACTGACCAAAACCAATGACCACGTAGAGCTAATCCAGAGGAGTTGATATAAAGTAACATGAAGCCCACTATGCATTGTATTGTGAGATAAATAAAGGATTTGGAAAGCGCCTACGGTACCCCAGTTTCACCACTACAGACATCAATCAGACACCTGCGGAACACTGATATGGACATGAAAACAGCAGGCAAGGTCTTTTAGGTCGATAGAGTGTTTGATGTGTCCAGGTGTGCGTGCACCTCCTAACTGAAGGTGACTCAGGGGTTCTGGGATTCAGGACGGTCCATGAGGGATTTGATCCAGCTGGTACCATTAATGAGTTTGGTGGTTGCAATAATGTATTCCATCCCACTATCTTCCATTTGAGAGAGGAAGCGCAGAGCGGCTATTTCTGCATAGGTCACTCCTCCAAGAAAGAAGACCAGTGTAGTTCTATTCTCCCCCTGCTGGCCTGTGGAACAGTAAGAGAGCAGGTGGTCAAATACAGGGCTACTCCACTAAGCAGTAAATTGAGAGCATGTCTACACATAAAAATGAGAACATCTGACTCAAAATCATCAAGATGACACCTCACGCATTTATTTTCCTTCATTTTTTACTTTGACAGGGTAACTCGTTGATATTTGTGCCGTCATTCAGAAAACTAAACACAACCTGAGAAACAAAGGCAGAGCCCCGCTCATTAAAGCAGCTTATTTTGGAATTGCAAAACACCAATTTAGCCATCACCCTCCCTTGGATAGAGTCCTCTATTATCACCTTTAAAATCCAATGTAGGGAAGACATGCAGAAACACGTCAGTTCTCTAATACCCAAACTCACAGCTCTAATTAGCACATTTCACAGTGAGTATATAATTAAATTTGTTACTCACATCAGTGCAACACCTCCAAATGCAATAACCAATATGAAAAGCCGGAAGAAAATCTCAAAGCTACTATAGGTAACTTAAAGCGGCCTCTAGAGTTTGCTAGTGGTATTTACCAACTGTCGCAAAGCCAAACTGACGTGCGATTGTTTACATTCATGACTGAGTGCGGTTGGACTGCTGCTGTCTGTCGTCATGTGGTGTCTCTCGAAATGCCAACATGTTCACAGAGAAGGTAAAATAAAATTGCCATACTTTTATATGCCGTAAAGCGAGACGTCACATTTCCCGCGAAATCCAGCCCACGGCAGATGAAATTGCATAGTGAATACAAGGCTTCTCGGAGACTGATCTGAACCGCAATTTTTTCATTCTCCCATGGCCATTATACTATGCAATCACCAAAAATGTGATTATAATCTGATTAAAAGCATAAAACTACATATAGTAGCTTTAATACTAGTAGTCACTGACAAATGACTACAGTGCCTATAATTCATCCTTCCCTTCTCAGACACACACACACAAAAACAAATACAAACAGAGATCCTGACAGCGGCCCTGTCCTATTGTCAACATTGTGCAATTCACAGCTGCTGCTGTTAGGGGTTTGACATAATAGGAACAAAGCCATGTCTTATCTACACGCAGCACATGGGAGGTTATTTACTTTTATTCCAGTGGCACCATTTAGTGAGCAAGTCAAACCACAGCCCCAGTTTTTACTGGTTCTTACGTTTCTTATGCAGCCCAGCAGGCAGCTGTTGCCTCTCCTCGAAATGCGGGCCAGGGAGCATCTTCAGAACCTCCTCGATGCTGCGCCAGCCTGGCCTGGCTAAGACCTGGGTCAGTCGGATGCTCAGAGGAGCGTAACCACTGTACACATAGGAGATGTCGTTGGGGTTCTGGAGAGAGGAAAACACACTCGGTCAAGAGGCCAGTTAAGGCTTAAAAACTAAACTTCACAGGCTCAACTGTCAGTCCGCTCTTCTACAGCAGCCTATTAATGTCATTGGCAGGATTTACCTGTTCATTGGCATCCTCCATCCAGAGTTTAAGGGTCTTCCTAATGGTGGGGTAGTTATTCCTGGAGCTTGTCTGCGGCTTCAAGAGACCCGTTTTCTCTAGGTTGTTCAGTGTCAGCATGTGTTCATAACCATAGGTCTTAATCAAACAGAGAAGGCCAATGGCAGTTATAGAGCAGTGTTATCAAGATACCATGGTCACCAGTCAGTCTCGACAATAAATAACAAATAAAAAGATTAGTTTAAAAAAATGTGTGTTTTTTTTAGTTTTCCCTTTGTTGAGGTAATTGGAATAATGACAGGGAGACCTAGACCGTAAGAAAGGGTCAACCCTAGCCCAGCCTAATACATTAGCCACAAATTTAATTTATCATGAAAAACACCAAGCATTCATAAACAACACTTGTATACAAGGCAGGGAAATCCCTTTTTAATCCTACCTGTAGGATTTCCCTCTTGTAGTAGTCCAACACCTTCTGCTTGAGCCCGTTGTTGCAGACCGACTGCATACACACCAGACGCAGAATCTTAATCAGGGGATCTTTCTGAGCTATGCAGTCTTCGATGTACGTATTCACCTGGATAATGAGGATAGTCAGGTCAAACACTTGAAATGTGGCAATAAAAACAAAATTAATCACACACTTTTTATTTTTTAACTAAAGAGAATTTGTCATCATTGAAATAGCTACAATAGTCAGTGTATATTAACGTAGTAAGTAATATACTTGGATACCGGTTTTTCATTAAAACTCTAGTGCTCCTTAAGATAAAGTGAATCTATTGCTAAAATCCCCATTTAGACCAGATTGTTTAAGATTCGTATATAGAGCAGAGTACAGGAAGGTCAACGAGGAACCACCTGCTTTGTTTTGAGGATATTCAAAGGACTTTGATTCATTAAGAGTTATGAAAAGGTAGTAAATGTTTGTATCTTTAGTGGAAGCATGCTCTATCTCTATTAAAATGTATGGGATTGTATTTTCTTTTCTTATTAAATGGACCAAAAAAAACATACTGCTCAGATGTCATCATAAAAATCACAAAAGCAGGCCATAATGTAAAAGCTTGCAATATAAGCTCCTACACAACACAATATATAGGGTTGAGGATACCTTGTCTGTGTCGACTCCAGTCATAAACTCCTGCTCCACTGTCAGGTTATCAAAGAAGGCCTCTGAGGCTGAAACAAGAGAGTCATTCATGGATGAATTTCTCACAGTATAACAAAACTACAAGACGCATGTTGAAAGAAAACAGTAAGTGCGTTCTGCGGTACTTAGAAAGTCATTCAGCTCAAAAAAGCTTTTTGTATCTTCGCACCTCAAAAAGATGAGCCTTGGTTGTTTGGAATGAGTTTCTTTTTGTACTTTATTACCTTAAAGTAAAGGCCAACGCTTAATCTTTATAATGCACAATGCTACTACGTTCAAATCATCAAAATATCACGGTATGTCAAGCTTATAAGTAGTAAATGCACAGGAATAGACGAGGTCAGACCGGATGAAAGAACGGGGAAGGAGAGACAGGTTGTGTACGCACTAGTGATGTCCTTGACGAGCTCAGCTATAGACGTGTGGTTGGCCAGCGAGCTGCGTGCTGCCTGCATGTGAGGCAACTGGGAGACAAACTGCTTTATCTCTCCCACTGTTTTTGCATTGTGGCGTTCCTGTAAAACAAGAAAAATATCACTTAATTTGTCAAGCTGCTTAAAAAAAATAAAAAATAAAAATAGAACGTGGCACCTCAGATAATAAAGGTTGATGAAGAACACGCCTGGGCAAGGAAAACAATTAAGATAGGGGACGTTGGGAAATGGAGGCCCATTCGTCTAATTACATTAGCAGACAAAAAGGAGAGTAACCCCTCTTCAAATCCCTCTTATCAACCCGCACAATCACAAAGTCTACAGCAGATCTAAACAAATCCCCTCCTGACCCAACCGTGACAGACATTGTGTACACCATCAGGCTTGGCTCAGCTGGCTCAAGCCACTGATGGTGCGTCAAATATGCTTAACAACAACAGCACAGGTTTACAACAACAGGTTTGATTACAATCAATATGCGAGTTCTGGGCTGATGACACATCTATTGAGGAGGCTAAATAAGGAGATAATAGCCGGGTCAAGTGTTACGCTTGAAAGATTAGGACTTTAATGCATCTTTGCTTGATTGTCATCACCTGCCCAGATCCATCGGTCTTCTGGTGTGACCTTTGTGACAAATTGCTGTAAGGATTACGATCTGATTAGATTAGCTGGGATGTTGTGATAGCTAAATGGCACGGTCACTGAAGAGTCATTGATGGTACCCTACACTGCACCTGCATGGGCTTCAGCTCATGTTATGAAACATACTCTCACACAATAATCTTCTTATAGTATGTAAAATAGGAAGGACTTGAGGTGAGACCAACCTCAAAGGCAGCAGAGATTATTTTGGCCTTCTTGCTGAGTGCTGCTCCGACAGCATTGAAATTCTTGTCCCGGATCTCCGCGTACAATTCCTCTGCCGAGTTGAGCTGCAACTTCTTAGGCTCTGTGGGCAAATCTTTACTCGCCTCGCCTTGCTTCTTCTGAGCAAACTTCTCAGGAGGCAACTTCACATAACCTTTATTTTAGAGGATGCACACAGAGAAGCAGAACATATGCTAGGTAAATTTAAAGATGAATTAGCACGATACTTGAAATTCAGTAATCAAAAGGTTCCTCCTGACCGTTGGTGATCCCGTAGATCTCGTCAATGAGACCCTCGTAGGTGAGTTGTGTGGCCAGAGGGGTGAGCAGGTCAACATTACGGTCAAGGAGCAGTAGTGTATCAAACACTGGCAGGATCTGACTCTGACTCCCAGCAAACTCCCTCTTCATCCTCAGCATCATATTGGCTACGTGCTGCAAACCAGAAGAGACGTTTCTCATCAAAACAAATTGCGTACCAGAGTTTTGCTCACTATCTTTCCAGGTGCAATTAGGCTAGGTTTCAATGCGTACTTTGTAGTTATTTTTTTCCTCATGCTAAATGATTCCACCTTGCTTCACACTCACCCGTGCACACTCTCCTTTCCCATAAATCTGCGGAATTGTACCATACAGTGCCTGCAAGGTCATGAGGCCTTTGGCAGTGTGGTAAAGACTTGTTTGGTCATTTTCCAAGTAGCACTCCTATAAGAGAAATAAGGGGTGAAATAAGTAATGTACACATAAGACCTGTAAGTCCTGATGAGAAATGTAGAATTTAAAAAGTTTAACTGTATTATTTATATACCTACTATAGCTATCGCACTCAACCATACTGCCCCACGAAGTCAAAGAGCAGTAACGGCAATTATGGATGTAATTACTTAAAAACATAAAACCTAAACCGCAAACTTGACCTTTAAAAGATCAAAAAGAAAAGTGACTGCTTTCTGCCTTTAGGGGTGGTGCTACAAATATCTACTGGCACGTAGAGGTTGAACACACCCTGAAGGCGCTCTCAGACTCCATGGAGAGCAGGTCCCCGTCATAGGGAATCAGGTCCAGGATGTATTCGTCGATATTAGTGAAGGAGCCTAGCACGCCCTGTTCCTTCAGCCGCTGCTCGCACAGCAAGCTCCTCCGTGGCACAAACAGGATATGGAAGTCCCGTGGCGAATGCATCTTATCCTCACTAAAGGTGCGTAGTTCAGGGCAAGAGAATTAAATAGGGTACAATAGGGTGACTTTGCTGAGGTCATCATTTTCACAGTAAGCACTGAAAGTGAGACAAACATGAACACACCTAAATACGTTCTCAGCAATGATGTCCATAAGCTCCAGTCGAGGACGGACGAAGAAGATGATATTTTTGACATCGGCAGGTGGAAGCCGCCCCCCTTTGAGGGTGAACATCTTCTCCACTTCATGTTCCTGAAAGGCAAAGTGTTTTTATTGTATACCATTTATCTATACGGTAAAATAACCTTTTAACTGTGTTAAAATATGCTGATGACATGGCTTTAGTGGGTCTTTTCCATAAAAAATGATGTCTCTGATTATTTTGCTCAGGTTTCCAAGTTAGAACAGTAGTGTAAGTCCAGCTCATTGTTAGTTAATGCTGGAAAAACAAGGGAACTTATTCTAAACCAAGCAGACCCACTCTCATCACTGATACTGTGTGACCAAACTGTGGAAACTGTCGACTGTTTTAAATATCTGGGAACACACGTAGATGACAAAATGAGTTTCACAGACAATGTTGATTTTATATGTAAGAAAGCTAGCCAGAGACTGTTTTAAATTAGGAAACTGAAGGGGTTTGGGATCAGTCTTGACATTTTGGAAAAAGTGAATGTCAGCCTGATAGAGAGCATTCTTGTTTTTAACATCTCTGTCTGGCATGGGCAGTTGACGTTAGTAAATGGAAACAAGCTGACCAGGATTGTTAAGACAGCAGGGAAGATAGTAGGCCGCTAACGAAAGCCATTAGATGACAGCTGTATACAGCCCCTGTCAATCATCAATGACAAAACACATCCCCTCCACCGTGGGGGGGTGGAGTTGCTCCCCTCAGGGCGACGCTATAGAATACCCCTGGCAAAGAAGATAAGATCTAAGATCTCTAAGGGTTCTTTTATCTGAAATGCAATTAATGTGGTCAACAAACTACAGTAAACTTGAATATGGGAAGTGTAGGCTGTACAACATGGTTATGAATGCACTGCTGTTGTACAATGGAGACATCTTTGTTCTGTTAATGTGATGTTATTATCTTGTGGATATGTTTGTGTTCATATTTTCCTGGGCGAGACCAACCACAATTTTGCTGCCTCGGCTGGTCAATAAAGTTTATTCTATTCTATTCTATTCTATCTTGAGACTTGTTTAATCAGTAGCCAAGACTGGTCGCTCTATTATAGAAAATGATGTGAGCAGAACTTACCTTCAGTAGGGAATACTGTGCGATCAGCCCAAAGGGTCCTGTCAGATATTCATCCCAAACTATGGCCTAAAGAGAAATGGCAAATACAGTTAGACATTATGTATTATATAACGGCTGTATGCGGACACGATGTTTGTGGCAATATTTGGTTGTCAACTTGTTAGTTAGTTAGTTAGTTAATACAAATGAAAACAAACTGTGCAGCCCGGCTGTTGACAGCTTCATGATGAAGATACATCCAGGCTACAGAACTACTGTCGCATCAAGGAAATGCGCTTCAGCCGTGGTTTTTAAATGTTTTTAAATCCTAAATTAACTACCTTGCTTCCCGCACATTTATCCAAAAATTCTCGAAGCTCCTTTCGTGCCGCTTCTCTTAAAATGTTTAAATTTACTCTTCCATAAGACAAGTGCGCAGCCATTTTTACTCTAGCAGCAGAAAAGTAATCATGTGACTTCAGTGTAGGCGGGGCGATCATGTGACCGAAAATAACAAAACTATATATCCGCATCTTTGCGCGTAAGGCACAGATCGACCATATGCATGTGTCTCTAGCAATATCAAATGTAGAATATTGTACATAACGATGCAAAAAATGAGTAGTATATATCTTTTTGGCACGGTTCCATCCTTTTCACCAGGACTGTCTTTCAAATGTAATTAATACTTTGTCCATTAGATGGCGTAACGTATTCATAATATGCACGAATGAAGTGGGGCCAAGCAAAGCCTGCTGTCTAATAATTGCGACATAGAAGGGGTCTGGATCTAAGTTTTTTAACCCGGTTGTTACCTCTTGGAGCTACATTTTGCAAAAGTACCCCAAACTGCCGCCAATTTAGGTCATTTACCCTTTTGTTGGGGATAATAAGGATCAGGGCATCGGTCATTCTAATTGCTTACACATGCCTATTGCCTGCCAATTAATGTTGAAAATAGTCATTTTAAAGTGGCTGGAGAAAACACGAGTTCTTAGACGCTGCACGGCTAGGCAAACGAGCAAGGCAAGCGTTTGACAAATGTCACATGAAAGGCTGTTATAGAAACAGATACGCCTAGACAATCGGAGCAGGTGATGAGTGTCCACTTGAGCATCAATGGTATCACTTTAGATACAGGGGTTTCCTTCCCAGGGTACCAAGGGCTTGCCATTCTCCACGGAGAACGAGATCCCACGCAGAGCGCAGTGTGGAGATCAGCTGTGCCTCTAGCGACGGCGCTGGAATACGCTACAGAAGTACGCCTTTAGGCAAAAACAGGTTTGGTGACTGGCACCATGCGCAATGACTGACTTTGTGGTTGGATCCAAGCGCTGCACACAAATTTAGTCCGCATCATTCCCTGACAGCATCCTGAGAGAGAGGGCTGGATTCTCAGGTAGGGTATGCGATTCCCTTCGAAGGCTTTTGAACATTGCATCCTCAACCTAAATCACTGTAGGTTATTGCATTTAGTCAGGTGCTCAATTAATTATATTTTTTCACTTAACGAATTGAATGAATTGAGCGTTTCATTCACAAGATAAGAGACTGAACATGATCTACTACAATGACATGATTTCATAGGCTGTAGTTGCTCATGTAATGGAATACATTTTTTGAAAAAAAAAAAAAGAAAAACATTTCTAAATGTATGCACGATTGTGGAGATGCATGAGATTGTGGTCAATTAACCTACCGACGAGGTGATAATTATGCACATTAACAGACTATCGATTAACTTAATTTCTATTCTTTATTGATAAAAGACATCTCATTGAAAACATTGCTATGCAGTAGAACATTGCTGCCATTCATCAAGGCTTTGACAAAGCTGATATTGCATTTTTGTTTTTATGTTGCAATGTCTATAACATGCTTAGGTGCTCTGATTATGCAACTGATTGGTCATATTCAGTTTATTAATGAATGATAAGGATAAAAAGCACTTGGTGTGGCTTTATAATAGCCTACCATCTTAATTCCCACATCCCCCAAGCTTCATTAAAATGGGACTGGTGGCTGACTGCACTCCTGCAACAAGGCAGCTTTCTTGTTGCAGACCTGTAATAAGAAAACAGACCTGGTAAGTCATTTGGGAGATTCTGGTTGCAGTCCCTGGGCGTTGCTGCAGGATTTTAGTAACACACACATTTGGTTTTGATATGCCTGCAGACTAGGAGGAAAACATCAAGGGTGTCTGTTTCTCCAAATGCTTTTCTGGGCAGGACAGCTCAACCCTAGTTGCGCCAGGGGGGGACAGGGGACACAGTAGACTACTTGTTGTTTCGTTATCTCACCGTGCACCCGTGGTTTATTGCACTTTGTTGGTCAGGGCTTTGTGCGCTGTAAACACAGGCTGAGACCTGTTTCGCCTCAGCCTCTCCGTTGCTACTAGTCCTAGTACGGACGGAGGATGGGAAAATACAGGCTAGGAATCCGCCCCCCTGCTTCCACCATCTCCAAGTCCTCACATAGACCTGAAGCGTGGGGATTAAATGGGGGAGGGGAGAGAGAAGACTGAATGAATGGTTTGAGATATCTGCAGCTGCCTCCTCTCACATGAGCAACCACGATAGTCATTGGAGGACACCCTTATGCTGCTAACTCAGTCTCTGTCTTCCTTTATGTCTCTCTCTCTCTCTCTCTCTCTCTCTCTCTCTCTCTATCTCTCTCTCTCTATCTCTCTGCTAGT
>OMKK01032662.1:0-19404 GCA_900302305.1 Polymixia japonica | reverse complement strand
TGTTTAAGATATAAACACAAAGCAAAAAGTGAATGAAAATAATTAATGAATGAATAGCACAGGGTTAATTACAAAGAATTAAACATTATATACATATATATAAAAGCCTGCAAGGCAAAATCTAAAAATGCTGAATGAAAAACAAGGCTGCAGAAGAATAAAATTACCTTAAATTAACTAGATGACTGAATAAATATAAATAAATACCATAAACAAAAATAAAAAGTGCTATCATCACATAGACCATCCAATATGTCGGGTACTCACAGACTGGGAGGCAGATGAACAAGGCAAGTAGGACGCGGGATGGAATCATTTTGCAGCTGAAGATTTGGTCTGGGACGCTAATCGTTTATATTGAGAACATTGAGAGGCCGTCCTCCTCGACTCACCGCCAGGACTTGACACAGTATAGACAGACACACACACACGCACGCACGCACGCACACACACACACGCACGCACACACACACACACACACACACACACTCTCTCTGTCAATATGTTGTTAATTATTTTAGTTCAAGCGTATGAAATGTTTACACTTGTATTACTTGTTAACACATAGCTTGAGTCAAGTGCTATGGAATTGTGTGGGAATTCAGCCATATGTTTGTCATTTACACAGCTGTGTCCTGGAATGACATTCCATCAATTCATCTTGTATTTAAACAAGGAAACGTGAACTCATTTTCAGGTGTTGCCTGTGTACAAGGCAAACAGAAAGAGAGAATACAGCCACAAGCAGCGATGGCGTGGCTCAAGCCTACTTAACTGGTTTAACCCTGATGCTGCAAGGTTTACAAAGCTTCAGTCCTTAAGCATTAGATTACAAGTTATTACAAGTAACGTTCCAAGCAAAATACATTTCCCATACTGATCATCTCTGTTTTAAAGGGGACCTCTTATGCTTTTCCTTATTTTCCTGACATATATATAATGTTACAATGTTGGATGTTCACGTGTCCAAAGTGTCAATTAATGAGATGAGATGATGGATGATAAACTAATCCCTGCGAGCTAAAAGCTCAGGCTTCAGACTGCTCTGAACGCTAGGTTTCAAACATTTTGTTCTGCTTCATGCACGAGCTGACGTTAACTGTTCAAGTAATAAGCAACGATTATATATTATATATATATTATATATCTATATGTCTTGTGAAGCACTTTGAACTGCATCTTTTGTACGAAAAGTGCTCTATAAATAAAGTTTATTATTAGTTATTATTATATATTGCAATGGCTATGGAAGAATGACACCATTGCAACATTAAGATTGGTTTCCTAGAAACCTTGTGTTCACTATACAATTTTGTGTGCCACGATTACCCGTGAAAATAGAAGGACCTACATATGGCACAAAGGAAGAGCCTCAACCTCACAGGCACTGTGAACGTGTTTAGTCCTCTTTAGTCTTGTTTCTTTTTTCACTGAGCTTTGTAAACAAATTACAAACATCAATTGCTTCATTATAGCGTTACTTTTTCAAAACGGTCACACTCACGCAGCGACACACGTCTGTAAATAGATGTTATTAAAAGATATCTCAAGACATGCCTGTTTGGTACAGTTTATAGAATAGGGATCTTAGCCATTTCTCCAGTGCATGAATACCAGCAACCAAACGGAAGTGATGACGCAATGGCAAACGCAAAAAACACATTGATACATAATAAATTGTAAATTCAGTAAAACAAAATGAGAAACATACAATTAGAAATAACATAAAAGAATTGTATTAAAGATTCCACATTCATAATTATGTTTCAAGTTCAAGTTCAAGACTTTATTTGTCACATGCATTACAGTTTAAGCAGTGAAATGAAAGTGTCCGTGCCCGCAGAGACTGTGCAAAGAAACACAATAAGGCACACAAAATAAAATAGAATCAAAATAGAATTATCACTGTGGAAAAATATAATAAAATATAATGAAATAAAATTAACACAGTATAAAATGACCAGTATAAAATGACCAGTATAAGTGTCATGGTTTGGCCCTGCGTGGCACTTAGTTTTCAGGCTTTGTTTTAGTTCTGTTGTTGTCATGTTTGTGCCCTGCGTGGGTTTAAGTTTATTTTTGTTATCCTGTATCCAGCCGTCGTGTTTTCTCTGTTCTGGTGTCCCCATGTTCCCTATACCTCGATGTTTCACCCCTCGTGCATCCTGTTGTCTTTGTCTTTGTTGTATTTTGTTTTGGTCATGTTTTCTGTTCAGTTCTAGGTGTTGTATTTCTACGTGTATTAGGTTTTCTGTTTTTGTTTTCTTTTAGTTCTACGTCCTGTTGTTTTCCGTCTAGTCTGAGTCTGCCCAGGTGTGCGTCATTTGTAATCACCTCGTGTATATCTGTCTTGTCTCCCCAGTTAGTCCTTGTTTGTTCTTGTGTCTCAGGTATGGTGGTGCGTGTCTCTTGTTGGATTTCTTTTGTTGCATGCGCTTCAGTGACGTGTCTTTAGGTAGGTGTACATCAGTGTATTGTGTTTTTGTTGAATATGCTTCTTAGTCTTTTCTGTGTTTCAAGTATAGTCCCTTGTGGGTTTTTTGGTTACCTTGTTTTCTGCGTTTTGAATAAATCCCCTTTTTGGGTTTGGTTTTGGACATTCATTCCTGCCTGCGTTTGGGTCCACACCTAGTCACCGTGTAAAATTATGGTTAACTATAATTACTGAAGTGTTTGCTATTAAATGTACTTTAGCACCATATATTCATATACATTCAAAATGACGTCCTTGTATTTCAATGCTAGGAAGCTTTCAACTGCAAAAAAAAAAGTTGTCAGTGGTCTTATTGTTTCCACTTACTACTTCTGATTCCGGCCTAGATTAATAATCAATCTTTTCATAAAAGTAACTAGTAACCGCATGTTGAATAAGTTGTGGACAAAATGTAAGTACAGTATGAGTAAAGTTGCTTCCTCAGACCTCCTGTATGTGATAATGCCCAGCCCCCTGTCCCTCTTATCTTGTTTTCTCCTGTAACAGAGTTTAAGAGCAGGCCTGGCAAACGTATTTTCTCCTTTAACTTGGTACCAGGCCATGAATCCCACAGTTTCTCTACTGCTGCTTCTGACGGGTAAGAAAATGCTTCAATGTGTCCTTTCAGAGCCCCTTATTGTCCAAGCTAACGATGGAAATAAAAATCAATATTCTAAAAAGGTATAAATCTGTACTACAATGTAGTTTGTTACAAGTTTACTTCTTAATCTAGCCCACTTAATTTTTGGAGAGTACCATTATAAATGCAAGAAAAGGCATTTAATTCCTCCATTTAATGATGCAATTGAACTATAAAGTCTAATGGATTACCTCACCTCTCTTTGCTAGCCTGCATGGTCAATGGCGCACTACTGCCAAAGGCCGTATGGCAGTTTGGGAAGATGATCCAATGTACCCAGCCAGGGGCTAACCCTTTAGCCTACAGTGACTATGGCTGCTGGTGTGGTTTTGGGGGGACTGGAGTCCCTGTGGATGAGGTGGACATGTAAGACTTTACATATCCTTTCTTTCCTGGTTCTCTTTAAACCTCAAGATACTTGTCTGCGATTGTAATGATTTTCTATGTGAAAACTGTTCTCGAAAGTTTGGTCTTCGCCCCTTACTCAGGTGTTGTAAAGTCCATGATAAATGCTATGAAACAAGCAGAAAGACTCCTGGATGCACAGCCATTGTTGACCTTCCCTATGTCCTGGTTTATGACTACAACTGCAACAATCAACAAATCACCTGTTCAGGTAATCCTAAACTATGGAGACATGATTCACACTGAATCTAACCAACAGCAGTGTGTAGGTTCAGTGGTAACTTATTATTAAGGTTGTCTTTGAGGTTGGGTTTAAGGTAATTCAAGGCTGCAGTGACTTTAGCGTAAGAGTAATGCTGCCAGGTTTAGGGCGTATACACTCTACTGTAGTATAATACTGTACTGCTTTGGACGTAATTACTACCAAATGATATGTTACGCATTTCACTCTGGTATTTTACTTCATCTTGTGCTGTCTATATTTATCCATATTTTTCACTTTTTTTTTTCTTTTTTTTTATAAAGTATGCTTAACTCATTTATTATTGATTTGGTATCTATTTAATAACTTTATTAATCCCTAATCTGTCTCTGCAGCTACCAATAATAAGTGCCAGGCTGCTGTGTGCGAGTGTGATCGGGTGGCAGCCCACTGCTTTTCCCAGGCCACATATAATCCTGACAACAAGAACCTGGATCCCGAAGTCCACTGTGTCAACTAAGCTTAACTTAATTAAAAAAATGCATCTAATTCTTTGACCTGAAATTAAAGCAATTTGTAAACGGTAGATCCCTGATATGCTTTTAGATTTAGATTTCTATCATGGTTTTCAGAAAAACAAAAGTAAAGAGGTTTTATTTTGTTTAAAATATCAATTCAAATGAAAACAGAAAAGTGAGTCACACTGTTTGTTCGGTTATGGCAAACGTCCACGTACACAGGACTGCTTATCTCACTGATAGCGTTTAGTTTTTTCCATTTACTTTTCCCAAGTTGGTTTGATATAAAAAGACAAACATTTCAATACATATCTTAGTTTAGCATTATGGATGGATCATAAATTCAAAGGATTATAAAAGACAATGAGGTTACAGGTTGAAGAATGTCGTGTGGTATTTGTATATTTGTCCTTGCATCTTTGTTCAGTTGTGGAAAGCTTTAATTTATTGTTTTGTCTCACTATACATGGTAAAAAAAATCAATTTACAAATCTGGGTTAAGTTAGGTTTTGTATGAAAAATATTGACAAAGAATATAGACTTTGTTCTTACTCCTTTTCTTTGAGTCTTAACTCATGCCAGTAAAAACTCATACCAGGTAACTGACATAACTCATACCAGGTAACTGACGTTGTCCAGTTACCTGGAATGGGTTTGGCTTGACCCAAATGTGTAATGGAAAAGTATAAAAACTAACAGGAATGTTTTTTGTACAGTATGCCTCTACACCAGGTTAGGTTAGTTCAGTATGAAAAAACAATATAAAAATCAATATCATTATACTTCTATTATTCTGCCAAGAGACATACACCTCATCTGTAGAGGCAAGATCACTGATTAATACCATTTAACAGTTAAACAATACAGTATCACACAAAAATATATATAGCTACTAGAAATTGACTAGCATAACAAGTAAATGCATGTGATTTCAAAGTAGGAGACCGGCTCATACGGACTTGTAGGTTATATTGGTTTGTACAGAAGAGTGGTAACATACTTCTTTTTGTATCGGTGGGTTGCACTGAGAACCATCACCCCATCCTGAAACGCAAGGACATGAGTGTTTCAATAGAGGTTCTGAATACTGAGTAAATAAACTGTTCCACGTCAATTAGAAATTAACATGTGAAATGTGATTCCAGGGAACTGATTAAAAAAAATGTTGTTTGACTTTGTCCCAGATTACATTGTATAATGGGTACAAACGAACAAAAGCAAACTAGAGAAAATCAGTTCAAATTCAGTTTGGCATTTGTCATTTTTGACTTCCGTTGCGTAGACAATCTCTAAAATTTGATATTGGTAACTCCAAATATTTATCATTACTTTAGCATGAATCATCTTTGCAGAATTAGATTCAAATAGAAAACACACACTTGTTTGTACATAGACAAATGTATATTCATTGTTTTTTTTAATGCTGGTTATAATGGTAGTCGCACACTTGAAACTGTTGGCGGTGTCATAGCTGGTGGGGTTTTCTATGTGGCATGTAGTGAAACAAGTGGGCCAACCCAACTCGACACATAATACACAGGAATGGTAGCGGACAGCCCCATTAAGCAAGTAGCATCTATTACCTTGATGGAGAGGGCGTACAGGTGATTGAGCATCACATGGTTGGGTTCCGGAAGCAGGGTGGGGTCACACTGGCGAAGATACACAAATAGGTTGAATATGACCAAGAGAAGTAGTTACATGTATGAGTGTTTAAATAGGAGTGTTGTATTCCATCAGGATAAACAGGTGTTCAAGCACCTAGCCTACACTTACAGATATGCCTGTGTCTTTGTTTAGCAGTACTTGCAGTAGGTGAGGTGGCAAGAAAGGGGGGTGCTTAATCTTGTCCTCTGACTTGGTTATGTATGCCTCCTGTTGGTAGGGCCCTGGAGGAGAACTGGACAAGTCTGAAAAAACCACGATCATGTCAATATCACTGTAATGCAAGTGAACATCAAAAGAATACTGTAGACACAATCTCAAAGGCCATGGCATCAACAACTCTCCATATTATCGAATCTACTTAAAAAGTAACCACGTAAAATAATACTTATATTTCTTTGCGCTTGTTTTAATCTACTTGGAGCACCACATGTGTAAGGGTTTACTGCATCGGGTAAATTAAGATATGTCAGATAAGTAAATCACAGAAAAATATACTCAACTGGCACTATGGAGAGCCTAAGTCCCTCCCCTTTCTCTTTCCCCATGGGACCTTATTTCAGAAAAAAATAGTCAACAGCAAGAGACACATAATTTTTTGATCCCGTTTGAATTGTGCCATGAATTATACATATGTTTGTCCATTTAAAAGATAATTTTGTAAGTCAAGAAAGTCACAGTTTGTCATAAAACTGTAAAGTAACATTTAGTTTTACGACAAACTCTGACTTTCTTGACTTGCAAAATTATCTTTTAAATGGCCAACCATTAGATGTGTAATTCATGGCACAATTGAAACGGGACAAAAAATTATTTGTCTCTTGCCGTTGACGACCATACGTATTTTTTCAGAAGTAAGGTCCCATGGGGGACAGCGGAAGGGGAGGGACTTAGGCTCTCTATTGTACTATCCCATAATATCCACACCTTCCATCAGGTACTAACTGAATTCATTTGAAATACTATTTGGCAAGTCTGGATGTATTCCATTCCATTATCATTCACATTTGTACTATTGGATCATTATTAATGGCGAATGACTGGGCAGACAAGGGCTACTGTCTGTACCTGAGATGTCTGCAGTTTCTTCTGAGTCAATCCTGAGAGCATCAAAGACTTCAAAGTCAGTTGTCTTCACCTCAATAACATTATTGACTGTTCCGGTCTTTGTCGTCATCACAGCCTAGTAAGAATGGCAAGCAGTGATAATAGTGGTGATTAAAAAGGTGAGTAAATTATGAACTCCGGTCTTGGATCCCACTAAGGTGAACAACCATAAACAAAGGAAGTTATAATTTCACAATAGCATTAACGTATATTCAAATTTGAGTCCTTGAAAAGACCCTATTTCCATAAAATGTCCATCTTAATGCATACTAAAAATGTGTAATGTATGAAATCATAAAAATGTATATCCCCTTAGAAATGTGAGAAAACTATTTCAGATAGATAGGTAAAAGTTTGGTAAAAGTTAGAGCAATGGGTTCAGGTAGGTTAATTATCTCTATGAATAATGAGAAATGGCAACTTAGCATTTACATTTTTGAGAATTTAGCTTATATTTCGCAGACTTATCCAGAGTGACTTACAGTATTGACAAGACTAATGTTATATTCCTTGATAACCAAAACCACAAGCTGCCAACAGCAAGGAAAACAAGGGTCAAAGTTACTAAAACATGTGACAAATGTTCCTGTGTTTCTAGAATGATTATGTACGATAGACAAGTGCTAGATAAAACATTAAGGGCCAGGGGCAAAAGCATTACCAAACTAACTAATAGTGTTATATAAATTCAGAACAAGGCCAGAAGTCCTTGTATTCTATTTTCATCTTTATTTTTTATCTAATTATTATTGTTATTATTATCAAGTGGGTTTTATTTTCCATCTTATGGCACTCTAATTCTATCCCTGTTTTTATGTTCATTTTATACGTTTATTTTCATGTGAAGCACTCTTTGAGCTGCATTTCTTGTATGAAAGGCGCTATATAAATAAAGAGCAGAGCATCATATAGAAACTTTTCACTCACCCCAGTTGGATCTAGGGTCCACTGTCCATCTACACAAAACTTGTACTGGTGCTCTCCCTCTGGCAAGTCCACAATAGCCACAAAGTTGTTCTGACTAGGGTTGGGAGAAGACACATTGCATTAAATTCAAAGGGTGTAATTCAAATAGTATAATATTTTAACGTGAGCAAATTATTGTGAATCAGCCCAACTACCTTTTATTGAGTGGGATCTTGGTGGCCCAGTTGTTAAAGGAGCCAGATACAAAGACTTCTTTGGCACCACTAGACCATCTGAAAACAGTGGGCCTGGCTTGTGTTGGACATTTACTATCACTTTCCTGGTCCTGTTGCCAGGCCAGCATTTCCTGTAGTGCTTGAGAAGCCTGGACAGCATATCAACGTATCATAAATGTTTTGTAGTACCAATGTTTGCCTACGGATTTTGGAGGTTTTAAGACAAAGCTAATACATTCAATATAGTTATTAGAAATTATTCATAAATACCTTTGGATCTTCTCTTTGAAAAAGGTCTGCATCATCAGTGCTGTCTATCAGGATGTTAGAGCGGGTCTCTTTCCCACCTTGCTGTCCATCTCGGTATGACCTTTCACCCTGACCTCCACTGCTGGCCCTGTCGCTGCTGCTGTTGCCCATGTCTGCGGCATCAACCAGCCACAATCACTACAACACCAATAGATAGATAGATAGATGACTTTATTCATCCCCGGGGGGAAATTAAAGTATAATATATATACAATAAACACATGCTAAACTCAGGAAATGTACGAAACATATCTCTCTTTCTCCATGTGTCCTCTCTGTGCAGGGTGAACAACGCCAGTAGGTAAGTTACATAGAGGCTCAGGGTTTCCGTGTTTTTTTATTAGAAATTGCAGAACTTGCAAACATATCTTTCGTTGAAGGATTCGCGTCAGATGAGCGATACTAGTTCTCTTACCTTTGGTTTTCCTAATCTCCTTTGAAAAGTTATATTACGCTACAAAGCTTTTTTTCGCCATGTAGTGTTGGATAAAGACTTCGCTGTTGTTGCTGTTTCTGCAGAGAACACACCTCTTCCGCCTCCTGTCTTCTTCTTCTGCTTCGACTTCAGGGATAGTTAATTATCTACAGACGCGTTGGCAACAAATTGATAATGAAAAGATAAGTAAGCGACAACTTAAACACATGCTGAATGTTAAAATAGAAAATGCACGGCGACTAGGTCGACGTGTACGTTTATCTTTAATGGAGACGATGCAAACATAGAAAACAGACGTTTCTTCAATGTCGTATTTTTTATGCAAACTTCTAAACCCGTTCATTCCTTTAACTTTCTAGTAGTCCTGTATCATGATTGGACGGAACTTCTCCGTTAAGAGATCTGCAAAGCTCAGCAAAAGAAAATCCTTGTGCCATCTTATTTTACTTAGGCTGTCTAAATCATTCTCATGGGTATCCAGTTTCATTGTCTCGTCACATGTTCTTTGAAGCAAATCACAACACTGCAGATCCATGCATGCAAGTATACACATTTGACAGACACAGGCGGGTGTAAACAATGTCCTAACGTTGGGAAAAGGGGTTGAGAATATTGAAAAAGTGGCCTGGGCGGACTCCTCCAAGGATTAGAGAGTATTGCGTTTAATTGATGTAATCTGATTATGGAATTGGATACTGTAAATCGTTAATATTGAAAACGGGTGATACTCGTTGGATTATTCAAGAAAAATAGAAAAGGGTAAATACACTGTGGCAGTATGGATACGACCATCATTTTACACAATGTGAAATAATGCTTAATTGTGATTTATAAATGGTAGTAATTAATAACACAAATACTGTTCGATGTTCAAATGGCATTGTAAAATGGAATAACGTGTGAACTTAATTTCTATTTTTCAAATTCCAAAATAATTGAAAGAAATCTGATTACATTTTGAATTTGATCTGGTAATCCAAAGATTACACTTTAAAAGTTACTTTAGAAAAGTGTCCCATTATAAGTAACCTAACCCCACTCCTGTGTCAAGTCTGACTGTCTAACTCAAAGGCGTCCTTTAAATTGTTTTGATCATGTTGCTAGCAGGCACAAGACTCATAGATTGCAGACTGGAGAGAGAAGGCTCTTGTAACATGAATGACCCCTGTAACATCAGCAGGTGCTAACATTTCGATATGCACAAACGTAATTTACATAACTTTGTAAATCGTGACTTTGTCATGCATGTATTCCCAGTGTGCCAAACTGTATCTGAAAACTAAACAAATGACAAATTAGAAAAGAAAATGCAAATAAAAGATAGATTAGATAGAATTAGATAGAATTCCTTTTCTTTATCATTATGTTACTTTTATCGTCACTGTAATCAGTATGTGGCCTGTATCCTCTATTTTGAGCCTTTTAATGGTGCCAATATTACATATCAGAATACAGCATCACCCAGACTCAACAGATTGCAGCAGGTGTGAAGGACAAGTGGAAATTGAGGCCAGGGAGCATGAAGGGGAAAGCAAAGTGATTCCATGGGAACCAAAATAGTGCACAATAATTCACAATATTGTTACTGTATCTGTACCAACATTTATTTGATCCCCACATGTTTATATTACAGCGCTTGTCCTATACATGTGACCAAATATCATAGCATCACATCAGAAGTACTAAAAAGCAGGTAACCCTTGTTCAATATAAAAAGAATATTTAGGGGTTCTATGACAAAACTATCTATTTCTAGCAAACGTTGTCCCGAGATTACTTGAAATGTATCTCTCAAATAGTCAAGAAATATAGACAAACAATAAAATGTAAATATTTGGTGGGGAGATGTTTTAAAACTGCCAATAAGGTAAATGTTTATCTAAAAAATACTTTTACTTTCATGTCAGTAATCATTGTATAAGATTAGGCATCACTTTTTTTTAAATTAAAGAAATCTTATTTTGGTATGAAACTCTTAATTTGCATAATTGTCCATCAATTACTTCGCTAGACATTTACCAGACTGTTTTGTGAAAGTAAAACTTTTATTTCACAATTGTATGCATGCCATATTTTCCGAATATTTTCAGAGTCATTAGGAGTCCCTGTGCTTAAATTTTACAATATCAAACATCCATAAAGGAATGAGAAAAATAATATAACTGTGCCTTTACATCCCTGGGTATTCATTCAACATCTTTTCACATGCTAGCGTACAGAACCATTTGGTTACAAAGATATATGACCATATAACATACAATTCATGACATCCACTTCTCACCACTGGACACATTTGTGGAGCACTCTTTCATAGAGACTGTATGTTTTATCTTAAGAAAGTCAAGTTCAGAAATATATCAACATCATGTCTCATATTGTGGCAAAAATTGTTCTGAAATCGGTGTAGACGGTAACTGAAGACGAGAGGTTAAGACGTGAAACTGTCAGCTCTCGTAGAGTTTGTTCTTGACGAAAGTGCCCAAGGAGAATCCCTGCAGTCGATCCAGTGGAGATAATATCTCCATGTCAGCGTTGCCTCTGCACTTCCTCTGCCTCTACAAGAGCTCAAACCACATACTGCGGAGTTGAGAGAAAAAGGATATTTAAAATCTTTAACCCGCTTGATCGTTTCGCCCCGAGCCGCACAATACGTACGGAATTATCTTTACGCGTGGTGCGTTCATACCGTAGTGAAGTGCACAGTGGTGTAGATGGTGATGATGGCGAGGCCAGTGATAACTGACGCAATCCCCATGTGAAGGGCTTTCCTGCCCAGCCGCTTGGAGCCCTCGTAGTCTTCCTCGTTGTAGCTGTTTTGGGACTGCAGGGTGAGGGAGGGGGTTGAACATGGAGAAGTAGCAAGAACAAACAGTATGAAGACATGTGAATTGTAGACCTGTGCAGCTCAATGAGTAGCCCAGCTGGAGATTCTCACGTCCTTACTGCCCCGTTAGTCCAATTGGCTATGTGCACAAGCTCCACTACTTCCGGACAGGAAAACTGCATTTTTATTTCCTGTCCCATACTATTGGATCAACTGATTAATCAGGTGTGCGGCACTTCCAGCACACACCTGATTAATCACCTAATCCAATAGTATGGGACAGGAAATAGAGATGCAGTCTTCTTGTCAGGAAGTAGTGGAGCTTGTGCACATAGCCTATTGTATATTTGTTACCATTCCGTTTGTAACTTGAAACTTTGAACTTGATTATAAACTATACTGGGCACCTATTGCACGCTTGACCGTCCTGGAAGGGGATCCCTCCATTGCATGGCTTCCCAAGATTTCTTCCATTGTTTTCATAACCTAGGTTTTTTTTCTGGGAGTTTTTTTCTTGTCCGATGGAGGGTTAAGGTCAGGGGGTGTCGTTTAATTCATGGTAATTGTGGGTTTGTAAAGCTCTTTGAGACTGTAATGTGATTAAGGGCTATGTAAATAAACTTGACTTGACTTGATTAGAGCAGGGCACCAACACCATGATTAGTGGTTTGATTCCCACTTGGGTCACTCATATTTTACTGTAAAGCCTCTACTGTACTATTTTTTGATTGTTTATTACAGTCTGAGACCAATGACTCAGGCGTTGATAAGAATATCCATTAAGGTCAGTGACATGAACCATTGAGTCTTACCTTCCTGAAATCATACTCCTAAACCCTTCCTCGTCACACCAGTGTGTCAAATGGAGACACAGTGGCAAAGCTGACCCCATTCCACAGCAGTTAAAGAGATTATACTATTTGAAAAGAAGTGTAATATTTGAGGGATGCGTCGGATGAAAGACGTGAGCTGGAATCATGACGCTAATTCGTGTTTATGGGAACCTCCGAGCAGTCGGACAGAGATAAACTGTTCCCTGCTTTGCGTCTGTGTTCCTCACTTCTCCCCTCGCTCGCTCGCACGGTATCTACAATTCATATTTCTATTCAGGCCGTCGATCAGACAGCCGTGGATTACTGTGCCTTGCCCTCATCTTGTTACTCACAGCTTCAGAGATGCAACAGCTGCGGTTGCCGTATCGTGTTCTGTTAAAGGGGACAGTCAACACAGCTCCCAGTAATAGTAGGACTCCCAGTGATATACAGAGACAAACCCTACAAGTGTTGTTCTTAACTTATACCCACATGTCTGTACCAATTTTGTGGCGTATACTCGAATGAGAAATGTCCAACAGGGTGCAGCAGGGAGAGACAACAACCAAAAGGCAAGCTGGCATCATCCAGTGCCCAAAGAAACACCTGGGATACAGTCGTTGAATAGTTCAGGGCTGTCCCACGTGTCTCTGTGTTGTAAGTGTTGTAAACCTGGAACGGTTCTGTAGCGCAAAGCAGCAATGGACATGGTTTGGTCCTCTGATACTTCAGCTGTCAATATGAAAATGACTAACTGGCAGAGGAGTGTCTGTTTCTGTAACTCATCATTGAGATCCTTGTTTAGACAAGGATTAGTCAATATCTTTACACAACACTGGTTCGCTCTGTGACAAATAGTTGTATACAGAATACAATTCATGTTCCACATTCCGTGCCTGTAAAGTTTTCCTATTGCACCAGTTTCCTAGAGATATTTCTATTGTGGAATCAGTGTTAACCAACACTCCACACTAACAGTTACCAGTCCCACTTTTACTGACATCATCCTCTTCTCTCGTGAAACTCTGCACGTCATGCTACATATAAATCGATTTCTATTCAGTACCTGAAGTGACCTGCGCAGGTCTTAGCCTTCACTTCAAGTATTGTATCATTAATTCATTATTTAAACAGACAATCAGTATTTTAGTATGCCACTATATATGACTCACCAGTACAGAGAAAACCAGCGCAACAATATTAATGGGCCAAGCTGGGCAGAAACAGGTGAACATGGTGAGACAGAGGTAGTTCCTCAGAGGGGGAATCTCTCGAGCCTCCCCGTTCTCCAGGAGGTCAATGCTCCCATCCAACGAAGGCTTGGTGTTCACGTCTGGTTGTGGCGTTCTCGGAGACATCAGACCAGATGAGGCAAGGCACAGCAGTGGGACACGGGCAGAGGTGAGGAGGACTCGGGGTAGGAGTTAATGTAATGAAAGGATAGTATTTGCCAGGACGGAGACCCAGAGAGCGACTGAGAGACTAGCTGCTGCAAACACCAGGCAGATAGAGGACTCCAGGCAGCAGCTAGATGACCTAATCATTAGAACAGGAAGGCTATCGTCACTAAGAAACGAGCGTGAGACAGAGGGAAGGAAAGAAGAAAACAACATATGGAAGGATATTTTACTGGTCCGCTAGTGTGCTGCTGGGACTTTGTTCTATTGTGAAATGTTTGTGTTTAGCCAAAATTTGAATGGGAGCATTGTGGAAACAGTGAATGAAACCCTGAGTGGACATTCATAAAACCACACTTGGGGAAATAAAACTAAACTGTACTTAAAGATTTTTACTTTTTCTTTTTACAATTATACAATTTTCTGTCTCTCCCTTCCACATGTAGTTGTCTATCTACATGTGTTCTTCAATTGACACTGACGGTATTTACAAGAGTCACGCAAGACACAGAAGTGGAATGTTTTAAAATAATTTATTAGGAATTTTTAAAAAGTTGTTTTTCAAGGAAGAAATATGACAAAAAAAAAAATCAGAGTAGAAGGTTACAGTGTTGACAAGATTGTTATTTTTTCAGTGAACATAGCATCAAAAGTAAACTACCATGGTAGCCTGCAGCAGTGTGAGAAAGTGTATCAAAATCTAAAACCTGGTTTTTATTAGAGGGATAGTGCTTTGTTTTTAAACTAACATTAGAAGGAACACTCATTTATCATGATATGCCAGTGCAACATTTTAGTAGCTCTGAACAAAATTATTTGAATAATTCTGTCACTTTGCTACAGTCTGTCATCCAGTGGATATGCAGTGAATCTGTTAAGTGTTGTGGAGGAGTCGGGGGCGGGGTTCCAGGTTAAAAAAAGAGATAATAAGAGATTCCCCCTACCCACTGGAAAACCTACATTTCTGAAGTTCCATCCACAAACGGACATAGACAATGATGTTAATGCAATAAAAAACAAAAGTCAGGTTAAAATTTCACATTTAAAACTGAAGTACCCACCAAGTACATGGCACACTGTAAACCAACGCGTGTTACCACATTATCCAACACACCTCCACGCTCACACACATGAACACAAATCAGTCGTAACCGTACCGTGGTGGCTGTTTTACAACTGCTCCCGCATATTAGTCCTTCATTTTTCCTTCAACAATCATCACATAGTCAAAATCACATTTCAAAACAATGATATGATAAAGTAATAAAACAGTATTTTTTTCCCGCCTCCTGCTGAAGAGTATTTTATCAGCCGTATGTCCCCGTGGTGAAGAAGCGTCTTAGACCTACCCCCCTATCCCGCCGAGTCCTGACCAAATTCACAGTTGAAGAGGAAACCTTTTCACGTCGACAGGACCGAGACAGCTTTTAAACTCAGTAACAGACTCTAAATGACACATTATCTATAAACCGCCTTGCTGTGGAGAGTAGAATATTGCTGGTCTAAAATTTACAGACTGAAAAACTGTAATGCTCCTGGTCTCCTTGTGAAACTATGATATGTAACAGTCAGGGTTTCCAAGACATACAAGGGTTAATGAAATGAGGAAAATCTGCAGAATGCAATCGGACCGTAACTCCCAGAATTCCCGCCGCCCACACCCAAAATTTAGCAGAAACCCCGAAAAACAGAGATGTATTTACAATATTTTACAATATCGTACAGCACATGAATGATTGAATGATGAATGATGACTGTGGTTGGGTTCACGATAATGAAAATAACGATCATTATCATTTGATCAATATCAGCATAACAAGTTCTCAAGTTAAAAACCTACCAAGATTTACACTTTGTGAAACATTTTCAAAAAATAGTATTAATCAGAAATGTTCTGTTAAAATTCAGTAAGTAGTGACAAATATACACTTATTCAGCACAAATTTCAGCTTCTGGCTTTCAAACAGGATGCAAATGGAGATTGTTCTCCTCTGTCTCAGTGAAATAAAACACAGCCAAAACACATAAAGAAATAACACAACTGTCACACAAAAAAAGAACAGTAAAGTGAAATTAAACAACACAACTAAAAATACAGCATCTGAACGTGTTTCTATTACATGTCGTCATAAACATTTTTAAAGATTTTGCTCCTGTTTGTTAACTAAAATATGGTATTTTTTGATCTGACAGGAGGTGTTTTTCGGTGCGGTGACGGGGCACGTCAGACAGAAGGGTCATCGCCGGGGTCGGCTGTTTTCAGGCTGATACTGGGTGTGCAGCTGCCAGAGCCAGAGAGGTGGACTGGACAGAGACAAGCCAGATCAGCTGGAAAAGCAGCTCCAACTCCTTCCAGTTCCCAGTCACCAACTCTGAAGTGACACAAAAACAAAATCATGATTACCCATAGTTTTCTCAAAATAAGGTAACATTATATGTTACAGTAAGAAAAGATGATTGCCTTACGAGAAGACTGACTCACTCTCTTAATGGTAACCATTAGTGAAGGCTGTGGCGATCAAAGGACCCTAAGGAGGCAAGCATAAAAGTTCAAGTTTACTATATTATCCTCTATGTCATCCACTTCATATTCATCCTTACTGTTATCAAAATAAACAACAGAAAAGATGCTGCCTAAACAGATGATAGTGATAAAGGCTATATCTTACCCCCAAACTATGTCCGAAACCAGTGCTGGGGGCAGGGCTTGCCGCACTGAGATAACTGCTGACAGCAGAGTCTTGATTGGCTGTTCCATATAAGTCTGCCATTGGCCCGGGGCTGCTTGTGCCTAAGAATCCAGCTGAACGAGAGGGGGTGGAGCCTAAAAATGAAATCAAGAACAATGTACATTTTAGTATCTTCGTGTGCTGTTTGTCAACATAAATGAGCAGAACGTCTTGCCCTATGGCAATATACTGTAGCATTGTCAGGAGGGCTAAGTTAATAATACTGCCCAGGTCTCAATTGGTACATATTAAGACACAAAGACAATTAGCAACCGACAAATATTACTGGCCAGGACAAATAGACAAATATTAGTAAACAAATACTTGATCAATTAGAATGGGCTCAGAGTTGACAGAGGTCCAAGAATGAAAGAAAAGGATTCAGGGGCTATGACAGCCATGACATGACAGAAAAGAGGACATTCAGACATGCATACCTCTAACTACTGCTGCTGCAGCTGCTGCCGCCGCCATTGGTCCATACGCTGTGAGAGGAATGGCTAGAGAGACAGAAAGATGGAGGCCTGTGGTTAACATCTCAGTGAACTGACATTGGTTACAAACAGGAGACTAGTAGCATATAACTTAAAGTCCTGTGCCCACAAAACTCACAAGTAAGTAACTGATTTAAAAACAAAGCAGAAGTGAAAACTGACTCCTGTCATTTTCCTGCTATACAACTCAGAGATCATATGTTGCTATTCTTTGGAGGGACTAGTTTTAGAGAAACTTAGAAATTTGAATTGGGCGAGGAGGTTACAGGGGGAGCAACTTTAAACAAAAAAGTGAAGCTATCATCATTACTGTCAACGGTCCTCCCTTCAAATACAAACCAAGGACAACCGACAAAACACAAATACGCGAACCAAAGACTACGTGACGGGCAATTGTTCATTTGTTGACGGCGACTGTAGTGTGTGCTGCAGTGCTCTGTGAGCAGGCCGACAATGTACTGCTTGTAAAGTCCAGAGGAGGGACTGACTGACCTGTGAGCTCAGGGGGGTGGGGTGATGTCAGAAGGGGGGTCCTCTCTAAGTGGAATTCTAGAACAGAAACATCAGAGTGTTGTTGAGACACACCAACACCACCAGTAAGGACAACACATGCATGCTGGCACACAGGGGAAAGGAAAGAACCCCACAGAGTTGGAGAGAGAAGGTACAGTATGGGATTATAACGACACAAAAGGATCTGGGGAATGCAAGAAGACAGGGAATTACGGGTGAAAGAATATTAAACAGTCCACAAATTATGTTTCTACTAATAATGAAATGCCATAAATTAGAGATACTAAGAACACTAGATAAGAACACTTTAATGTGCTATCTCGAGTGATATCCTGTCACTGTCTCAGCCACACAAGTACAAAAGAAAAGCTTTATTCCAAAACACTGTAACAATGTTGGAATGAAATGATGCTTAATATTCACTAATATGCTCAATATTAACAAAATACACAAAATATAATTTTTTTTTAGTTAATTGTGATTTCAATTATATAAAATAGCAAGTTTTATGTTTGTGTCAACAATTATTGGAGTAGGCCTCACATTATTTTCGGTGGATTTCTAATTTTGGAATAAAACTCTTCCAACACAAATAGCTAAAACCAAAACCAACGTCACACACGAGTTAAATATACAGCTACATTAACACATGCACACACACTTGCACATGTATGCAAGCTAAGTAAAATGCAATTCCACGCTCTGATATTTACAAGCAGACAGTAACACTCGGAGTGTTTCACGTGCTTCAGGGGAGACATGTTTGTATTTGTGACAGTTTGTTTGCTGTCAGTTCAAGATACAATCTAAACCACATAATGGCTCTGTACTCATGCAGGGTACTGTCAAGGTCTAGGCTTAGTGAATAGTGTCACATACATGAAAGATAAGAGCCCCCACGTCTCTGCAACATGACATGAGTCGATTTGCCCCACTCACAATTCTTTTGAAACAAAATGCTGAAAATGCAGTAGACGTTAACACTTTTTGGAAGTATTACGGAGGCGTAACAACTCTTTCTTTTTTTTTTTTGGTCTGTGTTTTATCTCAGTAAATTTGACAGGAAACACTTCTATAGTATAATGTATAATGACATTACCAGGGAACTGGTAGGTGTATCCAGGGGTGATGCCAGCATAGCTCCGACTAGTGTAGGTGGTCGTCTGGAACCCTGGATAACCTGTAGGGGGACAAGTTGTACCCAGAGTCAGAATCACTGCACTCACCCAAGAACAGTACAGGAAAACCTCTGGGTAGCATTCCTGCAGGTTCACGGGTTCACATGCTGAGATTGTACACAGACAACAGGACCTCATATACAGTGCAAAGAGATGAGAGACAAACATATACATTCTGCTCTACACATTCATCATTCAACAGCTGTGCCTGTTTGGAATATGGCACAGTATGATTGCAGCTGTACAGTGACCAACAGTGCACTTCAGTACAGGAAGTTATAATCGAAAGATGATTCATGGCAGAAAGGGAATGAGGGAAGGTTTTTGCGGTTGAGATAGAACAATGCTGCCCTCTATCCACGAAGACTAGTATGGTCTGTGATATGCAGGTGGGTGATATTCTACACCTGCAGAGTAGATATCTTCACAAAGTTAGGACTGAGCTCTCTTTGTCTAGCTGGGGAGCTTAGTTTAGTTTCACTTCCCTGTCTTTAATCTTGTCTGCTTGTTTTCTTTGTTCCCTGTTTCACTCTCTGCAATGGATAGTATGCAGTGATGCT
>OMKK01032660.1:0-10230 GCA_900302305.1 Polymixia japonica | reverse complement strand
GAGACGCACGCACGCACACACACACACACACACACACACACACACACACACACACACATACACACACACACACACACACACACACACACTGACATACACAAACACAAACACACGCATACACAAACGCAAAGCACACATACATGCAAAAAGACAAAGACATTTGCTGGCCTTTACCATTGAGCCTTGGAAATAACATACTAAACAGATGATGATGGGACAGCTGGAAAGTAAATTATCAGCAAGCTGTATGTTTCCAAATAGATAGACAGGGAGACAGAGAGACAGAGAGAGAGAGAGAGAGACACACACAAATAGACACAAAGACAGACAGTAAGACAGACTGACAGACGAACTGTCAGTGAGACCGAGGGGAATTTGGAAAACAGCACAAAAACAATATGTGGCCCTGACCAGTGCCAGTGTTAGAGTTTTACCAGGAGTTTGAAGCCTTGAGCTGAACACAGTGAAGCTTTACTGAGTGTCTCTTTCAACAAACAGGATGGGATCTGGTGCCTGCCGCTTCTGCTAGCCAACACCTCTCTCACTGCCACCACTACCATCATCACAGCCATTAGTGTTCTAGCCACAATCAACACCACTGTGCCATCGCACCCCCACCAATGACCAATGCCAAAAACCTCCAGTCAGAGACACAAAAACAGTCACAGACACAGTCACCATGACCACAGTCATTGAAGTCATCAAGGCCATTATACATACATAAGCAGCATTTTGACGAAATGTAGATATAAACCAAAATAGTAAGAATGCCCCAGTTTTGAGCCCTAAAGTGTGTTACTCGTGGGTTCTTTCACCAAATCTCTAATGTTTTGTTCCCATTGGGTTTTGAAATAAGGTCGGTGGTTAACACATAATTAAGAGATTTCCATGTTTTCTTCTACGAGATAAAATATATCAGTAAATATCCCACGTGCCAATTTTGAAGCTTTTATGTGCCTCAAAAAATGATATTGATTGCATTTGTTTAAAAAAATGTTAAAGGTGATGTTCAAACATGTGAATAGCATATGCCTTTGTTAGCCACGGCCATTTTTCTGCATTAATCCAAAACTCAATAGGAAAAAAACAAGTTTTGGCGAAGGAACGCATAGCAGACCTACCTTCTGGATTGGCCTACAAAAAAACATCATCACTGTCAAACTTTGTATTCTGAGCCATTATCCAAAGAGGGGGTCTAAAACCTAAATCAGACAAGGAAAAGTGTAGGCTATGGGTGATCTCATTCCCTACTAAACCCTTCCCAGATTACGAAGCACACTCCATGTTTGCTCCAAGGTATGCAACTAACGTTAGCCTAACGTTACCCCATGTGCTGTTAGTCTTCGCTACTGTAAATGAAAAAAGGAACTAGCTACACAAAAGTAGCCAGTTGACCAGTAATCACCATCATAAAGCTTTAAAGGGACTAACAACATTGTAAACTGTTAGCCAGCCATAGCATGAGCTGCAGTTGCTCCTTAGCCATAGGTACCTTTAATGAACGTTATCTTTGTAATGGGGACAAATTAAATTGCACTGTTGTGAAATATAAATGACTGTAGCTTAGCTAAGACCTGCCCTGCTATACAAGAACAATGCTGCTCCTTTATTTCTGTGTCTTCTGCTTTAATCGCTAAGTGATGAGCTTGCTTTTGCACTGGAATCGGTAGGGTTTCGCCTCAATCTAAATGTTTTTTACAATCCGAGTCAGCCTGACATCATGTATGTAGCCTTCAACAACCTTTAAACCCTGAAAAAGCTTGAGGGACATGGCAACAGTAACAAATGGGGCAGGGCTTAGCAAAGGGTCAATTATAACTTTATATAGAATAAAGTTATAAAATATATTGTTCCTATTATACTTTAGTTCTTTATAGTTGTCTATCTGCTTTGTAGTCACTAGCCCGTTGCAGACATTACCACACCTATCATCCCTATAACAACAACACTGCATTTGCCAGAACATAAACTAGCCACAAACTTTTGCATTTGTCACTGCTAATAGCAGTAATCATCATTACTGATTCACCTGTCATTTTCACAGTCACAATCCTAGACATCTAAGCTATAACAATCTCTGAAATCTGTCAAAACTACCACTGCTGCCAAAATCCCACACAGTCATCACAGCCCCAACAGACAAACAATAGCCATTACGAGACGTACTCTGTTATAGCCCAGGTCTGCAAGGTGGTAATGTTTTCTTAACTGGAAAAAGAAAGACAGAGGATGGGTGAAGAGGGTTTAGATTTAGATGATTTATATTTGGATGAACTTTTGTGGTAGAAATTGCCTGCAAACACTCAATAATCTTGAAATAATGCACAAAACACTGATGGTTGAAGTTTAAAATAAATTGTATACAAATATATTGGAGAGAGATACAGAAGTCACAGGAAGCTGTCTCACCCCGAAACAAGCACCCACTGTCTTACATAAGCCTTATATGATTGACCCACATGAAGACAGTTCAACCAATAGGAAAACTATGTGGAACACAATTACAAAGGCTCTGCTTGACCATTTGGCCATTGGCTAACACCCCACACAGGAGGTGACACCATGGGGAACTTCCTGTGGGAACTTCACTGCAGCTGTTACATGCAAAAGGCTTGAGAAAGATCAGAGAAATGAGCTTGACTTAACTGTAATATGACTATATAGTCAATGCATCAATGATTTAACAAATATCAAATACATAATAATAGACATATACAAAATGAATAAATAATAAATCTTAATGTTTCATGCTAGTTTCACTTTCACACTTTATACTCCCAGTGGGAAAGTTAGGTTGAGGATACTATCTATCCGGGCAGCAGGATGGTGTAACGTGTAGGGAGACCATCTTTTAAAGGCCCACATGATTGATTTTGATGTTTTTGAGCTGATACACGCATCCCAGTGCGGCACAATGGGTTCCCACAATGAATCAAGTCAGCAAATGTCCATTCAGGCCATTTACGAGTATTTTGGGCAGAGGTGAGCCAATAATGATTCCCACATGACGTATGTTGTTTCATGTGGTGATGTGGTTAGCCTAGACCAGAGGTAGCCAACATGGTGCCCACGGGCACCTGGTAGCCTGCAGGGACCACGTGAGTAGCCCGCGAGGCATGTTCTAAAAATAGTACTCTATGTTATTCAGGAAGTTTGTATCAAACAAGTAGCCCTCCGTACTACTCAGTAGCTCTCAGTTTCAAAAAGGTTGTTGACCCCTGGCCTAGACAGACAGCTGTTTATAAAGTTATAAAACCCTCCGAACCCCCTACACCTATATAATTTGGGGATTTGGACCAGTACTGCTGGTATAGGGGGCGTTGCTTGGTTCAAATGACCCGCTTCACCGCTGTTTGCTTCTGTTCTGAAAAAACTGAAAAAAGAACAACAACTGGGTGGGTCTCAAAGGATGCAGGTTCAAGCTTCTTGTGTATGTAAGCATCTTTCCTGCTGAAGAGTCGTTGAGCAAGACATTTAATCGTAGCAGCTCCAGCAGTGTTGTTTCTTAGCTAACCCAGTGTTGTAATCACCTTGGGGGGTGTAGGGGGAGGGGGGACAAGCCAAAAGAAGATTTCTGACAGGGATCATTAAAGTATCACATTATTATGATCTCAGCTGGCCATTACCACCTCCACAGTCACCATCACTCACCGTCGCCATAATAGCTATTCCCATTGCCAATAAGAAAGTGACAACACATACTACTAATGCCAAAACTCTCACCAAACCATGAAGGCCAAAAACAGGCCAAACCAGTGTCACAGTCAGGCATCATAGCCTAGTCTTAATGCACTGTGTGATACACACACGTGATAACAGGTGACAAATAGAGAGGAAGCCAGAAGAAACTTGTGGAAAGACAGGAAGAGTGGTGAGAGGGTTTCAAGGTGAGGAGAAAAATGCTATTTTGATAACTATGGCCTTACAGTGCCGGCAGGGATTTCCTTTTCACGTACACTACAGCATATTGTATTGTCCAAATTGAAATTCAGTTTGTGAAGCCAGTACCAGTAATCGAAAGGTTCCTGGTTCGATCCCCGGCTCCTCCAGAGAGCGTGTCGAAGTGTCCTTGAGCAAGACACTGAACCCCTAACCGCTCCTGATGAGCAGGTTGGCACCTTACATGGCAGCCTCGGTCATCAGTGTATGAATGTGTGTGTGAATGGGTGAATGTGAGGCATGTACTGTAAAGCGCTTTGAGTGGTCAGTAGACTAGGAAAGCGCTATATAAATGCAGTCCATTTACCATTTTCCATTTACAAAGTGACGCACACACATCCTACACATTGAACAACAAATGTACTACTTAACAGTCACAATAAAATGATCAGTCTGGTCAGTCGAGTAATATCGACTCATGAAGTAAAATGTGAAACATAAGCCAGCGGCAACATAAGTAATATTAAGCAGTTGAGTTGTAGCTCTTTGGAATAGGCAATGTAAAATACCCACTGGGGTGAGGAGAGGTATCCCATTGTATTCAAGTGTGTGCCAAGGAGAGCTAGAGGGCAAATGGAACTCCCTACCAAAGAGTTTTGACTACCCGATTTGTCGAAGACAAGTAGCTCCTTATCAAATAATAACCCCCGACTGTGAGGCTCATGCTAGTCATTTGGAGAACTGTCTTCTACATCACAGCACGGCAGGAGGCTGACATTCACACCATGAAGTGAGTGTGATCAGCTCTCACCCAGGCAGATGAGAGGTGGTTTATATAGAAACTGAGAGGCAGGATCATATGGTTGCACCTGGTGATAGAATATGGTGAGAATGGAATAATATTAAATCCAACAACTGTCGTTATCCAGAAGAAGGTTGGATTCCATTTGTATTTATCTTCTTTATTTTTTTCTTTATTTTTTAAAAGCTATCATTAACGTTTCACAATTTGCCACCACAGTGCATTCAAAAGATTTCCACAACATCATCCCACTTAACCAAATATTTGAAAGTTGTTTTATAAACAAAATATCTTTTTAAGCCCAGTGGGGCTGGTTTGAGGAAGACTTGAGCGAGAGACATGGTGACTCATGTTCTCTCCATCTACTTTGGTCTTGATGGGAGTGGAGGCTCATTAGGTCCCTAACAACTGGAGAGGAAAGACAAGGCTGGCTGGACATATCACATCTTAACAACCATAATCTCCTCTCTGCGACCTCGCTAATGCTCTCTGTTGTTACTTAGGAGATTACAAAGGCGTAGAGATGGGCTTGCATCACTGGACATCATGGGGTTATTTCATCATATTAGATTGATATTGATGAGCGGATGTGGCCTGCTACAGTGATAGGCCGGATGCTTTGGTATTTTCCTAACTCAGACAGCACGTCCCTCTGCAAAGACCGGAGCTCCAGTTGTTTTCTGAGCTGAAAAACCCACCTTCCCTGCCAAGAAATTTAAAAGGAGAAAGAGTTTAAAACTAAAATAAAAGTACACAATAATGATCACTGTAGGTACGTTACTGTATTCTTCCTCAGTAGGAGCAGCAGCAATGCTGTTTGAAGAACAGTTTGAAGATCTCTGATACTGTGGTGGTAACACAGGGGGCAGTGTTATCTCACTGATGCAGCTAGCTGCTTCCTCTCTGTATCTGTCCTATAGCTGTACTTTAGAGAACTGATTGAGATTAAAGATTGAGTGTTCTGTGTCCTTACTATTAATGCAATATGCTTCATGGTCATAGCTTTTGCATAGTATTAGCTGAAACTTCAAGGTGGACTTAAATTAGACTTTTTGATAGTTGTTCTATTACATTACTAATTTGAGATATTTCACCTTCGTTAACTATGGAAGTCGGTTGGTTATGCTATTAATTTCTTTTTTTGTGTAGAATGGTTCTCAACTCAAACACATATTGCATCAGGATATCAAACTCCTTGTGTGTGAGAGTACAATATAGCCAAGTTTAGTGCATGAAACTTAATCCATTATGAAAAGGAACAGCCAAGCTCTTAACACCTCATTTTATTGTCCCAACATTCAAAAGTACAAATAATTCAAACACAACAGTTTTATGAAAAAGAAAAAACAAACATTTACAGCAAGATTTTTATTTTGTTTCCAGTTTCAGAAATGACCTAAACTAGCAAGGATAACATGAAGTCATTCATCGCAGTAATTGGATTAATAATAAGAATAAGAATACTAAGAATAATAGCAATAATAATCATAATAATCATCATTGATAACTGTTAAGTAATAACATAAGCAGGAGAGAGTAGAGAGAGCCGCAGTCATGTGGCTCTGTGAAAATTTTTTCATCTTTTTTGTCTTTAAAGATTTCGTTTATAGATTTTTCAGATAGTAAACAAACACGTCTCAGGAGGAAAATGAAAACTGACAAGAAGAGCCTAGTTCCTCTGTTCACCTTCCCTCCTCCACTACTGGCTGCGTTGTTCCTACTGGCAGACTGCCACTATAAGGCGCTACAGGGGATGGTGTGAGCCATAGGGGTTGGGCATAGAGCGAGGTGACGCAGCCCCATGTTTCAAACACCCTGACATGCACACACACATTTCTAACACCCTGAAATGTATACACACACACACACATTTCAAACATCCTGACATGCACACACACACGCACACGCACACATTTCAAACACCTCGTCATGCATGCGCACGCACATTTCAAACACCCTGACATGCATACACACAAACCATCACGCTTGTTTCCAACACCCTGACATGCACATACAGTATGAACCGTGAGCGCGGGAAGGGGGGGCTGCCAGGGCTGTAGCCCCCCCTTATGGTGGCTGCAGGCTGTAGCATGTTACACTCCGCAGTAACCGTAAACTTTAAAAATTAAAACTAAAAATTTAAAAACATAAATTGTGTGTAAAATCAGTGGCGGTTCTAAGGGGGGGGGCTCTGGCCTGGACCCCCCTCTGGCCCCCCTAACTGCGGCGAATATTTCCGTAAGGCAGAAAAAATATAAATATGCAGAACCAGAAAATAAATCATGTTGTATAGTCGGACCATTTAGGTGACGGACCCACTGGATTTTGAGTGATTGATGTTCTCAATTCAAAAATCTTTGGTGCTGACTGAGACTGACTTGGTGTGTATGTAGTGCTACCAAAATCTGTCTCTGGTACTCCTTTACAACAGGTGAGCCATGTTCATGATTTCAAAACCTACTCAACTATACAAACTTATAGTACATTAAAAAGGTAATGTTTTTCATGAAATTGCCATTGCATTTCGATGTTATTCTGTAATATAAAGCGTGAAGTTGATCCAATGTAACGTTTATCCATATTCACTGGTAGACGATCACTTTTTCGTTGTGTAATGTTTTTTCGTTTACTTGAGACAGCGTTCAAAATAATTTGCGGCACGCGCCAAACTCAATCTTGTCTTGGCAGCCCCCCCCCCTGCTTAAAGCATAGTCCCGCGCGCCTGGTACAAACACACATACAGACACACTCACACGTCACACAGACAAACACAAACGTGCACACAAACATGATTGCAATACCCTTATGTGCACATACATGCCCTCGCTCACTCTCTCTCACACACACACAAACACGCACACATACAAACACTCAGGGTGCAACACATATACATATGTGTATATTGACACTCATACACCTAAATGCACAATTCTACACAAATCAAACAATCACGAATACAGATACACATATATACTGTACACACACACACATTTACACTTGTCCATACGTACACACAGTCATACAAACATATGAAGACACATGCACTCTTGAACCAACCTAGTTACGTGCATGAAATCTCACACGCACACACTCCACACGCTCATGCACACACAGGGTCTAGACAGAACACAGGCACGCATCGTTCAAAAGAGTTCAAAAGTCATACAGTGTAGGAAATTAGTTCACACATCAGAACAACATTCTACTGGGGTCGTTGCATAATTCAAGCTCCCACAATGCAGTGGGGAGCATGAAGGGGTCTGGTTGGTTGGTTGGTTGGAGCTCTGAGGTCAGAACACATGATTGGATGATGAGGATGATGACTGGATAATGACAATGATGTCAGATGACCCGGCCTATCAGATGACTGAGGTGTGAGGGAGAAGATGTACTATGAGAGCATGCGTCTGAGTGTTTACAATGTTCTCCACACACCTCCTTCATGTTTTCATGTCTTAACAACAAACAAAAATCCAATTCAGTATATTTACTTCTGGAACCATTCCCTTACCTTTTACCTTTCAAAATATATAATATATATCATATTAGAGTATATAAAATATAGAATGGGTACAATCCCTTTTCATACCTCCAGAGTACTTTTTTTTTTTTAAATATAGCAACAACTGCTGTAGGTTACAGTTAGTGTGCAATGGTAACAATTTCTCTTTTTAAAGATTTGTTGGTATGTAATTTGAAAACATGATGAATCTTTTTAAAAATAAGTTTTTTGACTCTTAGGTGATTTTGACCGATTTAGTCCAGTGCAATGAATGACCCTCAAACAACAATGGGCGTTTGCTCATTTAAAATTTATCTGCCCAAGCCTCCAAGAGTTGAATGTTATATAAAATGCTTTTGAAAACTGAAAACTATGCTTTCAGACCCACATTTTTGCATAAGGTTTCATCACAAAGCGGTAGTAAGTGGAGGGAGGGTGTGGACGGAGTGGCTTTTAGAACTACACAAACTTATCACAGGTTATACTGAACCAGAACGACTGTTTATAACATTCTATTAAGACTAAACTTTATTGAAAAAGATCTAAAGATTTCATTTTAACAAGACAAGAAAAAAGCAATAGCAAATTTAACTATTAACTAGGTTATGCATAGCGAGTAACTGTTTCTAGTAATAAGGGAAGAGCGTCCCCCCAACCCTCCGGACATTTTTTTCAGTTTTCTCGACTTTTAGATTTTTTTTATATTGTAATTTTGATATATTGGTACAAAGCACAAACGTACTAAAAGTTCTCTCAGTGCAGTGGACTACTGGAAGAGCCTCTCCACTAGCCGCTTTGTTCCCTTTTGCTCAGAAACGCCCCCCTCCCTGTACCAGAATCACGCAAATACACAGACAACGGAACAAATAAATACATAAATACACAGATAAATAAATAAATTAATTAATAAATATATAATAAATACAAAATAAATAGAAAAATAAATAGTTTCAAAAATAGATAAGTAAATAAATAGATAAACAAATACAGTTATATTCTAAGCTTTTGTTCGGTTTCTTTTGCCGCGGTAGTTAACTAAAAGTTAATCCAAATCTTTTTTTTTTCTCCACAAGCGACATGACAACAATTGAACAGGATTCCTCACGAGTTTTTCTAAGTAACTGAACCACCACTTCATAATAAGTTGTCATATGAAAAAGACAAGCTCAAACAAAAGAACAGTGACAACTCAGATAATACAGTAGATATTGTAAAACAAATGTCGACTATATATATATCATCTATTTGTACACAGCAAATAAAGACACAGTTGTCATAGATCCTTTTTAAGGAAACAAATATCTAGACTAACAGAACTAGCTAATCATTATTAAATTTTGACAAACGTTTCACGCTCAGCAAGTAACCTAAAAGTCAGCAAGCCAAACAAAAAAAAAACTGTTAAGTGATTCTTACAAGGCCCAAATTAATTTATCTGGTTGCTCAGCAAATAATTAGTCTCACCAGATTTTAGGGCCAACAATAAACAAATAAACAAAGAACAGCAGCTCAATTCAATGCCAACATCGAAGTATTATTTTTTTTCTTTAAACAACACATAGAACAACAAACTTGGATATTTAAGATATGTGAATAATGTAGTATAGCACCTACTGTTGATCGCTAAAAGGAAGTTCTTTTCAAATGTAAGTTCACAAACGCAGAGCGAAGAAAATGATCTAGATAATGTATAGTATGCTCTCTAAATGGATAGATGTGTATATATCTATTTACTGATATCCCATATCGACTGATGACAAAACAGGAAAACAAGTGGACAAAGGGTCTTCTTGCTTTGGGCTCTGGACTATAAGGATGGTTAGGCCTTGGAAAGACCCCTTTCCCTTCCCTTTTGGGTATCGCTGTTGAATAATTACGCACTAGTACATATATGAAAAATTACCAAGATCACCTGCCTCAGTTTGCATCCCTTTTCACAAAACCTTCCATCTACAAAATCATCATCGCCGACTCGAATTCCCCTAAAAACAAACAACCTTTGATCCTAAAAAGTACCACGGCAGAACGAACAAGACAAGGTGGCGCC
>OMKK01032658.1:23420-34086 GCA_900302305.1 Polymixia japonica | reverse complement strand
GGTGGGCGGGCGTGTAAGGCCAGATTCAAATCTATTATCAGATTGGCGCGTTAAAGCTTTCATTTAGGCCAACATTCGTATCTGTTACCCGGTTACTCAGCCCCTCTTACCAATGAGCAGACTCTACTTTACACTGGTATTATCCTACGGTCCTGTCGCGGCTTACATTGTTCCATGAACATGATGGAGCGGTATTTCGAAAGACCCAAAGACATGCCACACGTCTGCTGAAATGTAGCAGGATCACCTCACGGTGACCTCCAATCCCTCTTAGCACCATATAGAAACCCACCAACATACTGGAACTGGCATACAGTTTGGCCAGGGCAGAGACAGTGAGGTGGACTCGCAATTAGTGTTTAAAAACTGAAAAACTGAAACAGCAGTGCTAACAAGACAGCATTCCTCGATGCGAAAAAAGAAGACGGCAACGTTTAAAGTATACTTTACCTACCGTACGTTACCTACGCCCCGGAGAAAACAGGCCGCGTGACAGCTGACTGCTTGGTACTAGCCGTTTCCCTATCTCAATTCCCTCTTTTGTTACACCGTTGCCGTTAAGACAGCTATGTTATCACGCCACAAAAATGTCAAGCATACACAGAATGTATTTGCACACGGTATACAGGACACGCACGATGCCAGGACTGCCGCGCTGCTCTGCGGTTTGTTGCTGTAGCTAGCTAGTGTACGGTTTGGGAGGGCCCCATCTCACATCAGTGGGCATGCTGGTACATGTTGTAAAAATAACTAGAATTTCACACTCAGCCTGGACGGCAAGACACGGGAGGAACAATGAAGAAAGGAAAATGACTAAGCCAATCAAGCTAACAGACACATGAAGTAAAACAGGAATATACACAAACACCTTCTCCTTCCTGTGGAGGAAGGAGTGAAGCTAACCAGGCCTGGATTAATATAGGTGCCAGAACTGCGTTATGGGAAATTTCAAACCACAGTTATTCTTTTTTGGGGAAACAATAACTTCTTTTTTTTTTTTTTTTATGGCAGCTTAACGTGTTGTTTTAATGACGTGCTGCACATGAACCTTTTTGTAACTTGTTCCTGTTCCTCGTGAAAAACAACCACTGCCCATTGTTTTTGCTGATTGTCCGCTCACACCTACATCTCTCTAATCTAATCTCTCGATCTCTATTTTTGGGGGTGTGCCCATTAGCCAGTGAATGGAAAGATGTAAGACCGCCTAATTCACACATCTTGGAGAGACCTCCCAAATTTACCTCAAAGAAAAGTACTAAAAGTACTAAAAATGTTTAGCTGAGCACATTGTGTGTTTATCCTCTGCTGGACAGCTGGTGTCGCTCTTCTTGTTAATATTTGTTAATACTTTGCTTATATCGTGTTGCTTACACCCTTTATGCCCAACCTCACCGAGTCACTTTCCTTTGTATGTGCAAATATACTCTGCAATAAAAGGAATTCTGATTCTGATTGTGATCGTTTACTTGCAGCTACGTATGTTGTGTTCCGGGCACAGCTTGGCCTGCTGGATGAGTATAGGGAGGGTGAGTCGAGGGTCAAGTTGTTTCTGGCAGCGGACATGATGTTTTCACATGCCCCGGCCGATGTACCCGATGGCCAAGGGGGGCAAACAATCTCTCGTTCCTCTTGCGTAGCTCCAAGATAGGAGCTGACACTCGCGCAATATATATATATAGCCCCCCCCACCCTCTCTTTCCTCCCTGTTGACACAAGGGAGACTCATGGGGGCCATGGTATGCAGTTCTCTACATCTATCTCCTGGTCTCAATCACTTAAGAGAGTAACTCTTTCCAACTCCCATAAAACAAAAGCTTTATGTCGCTGTTTCTAGCCCGATCCTCCACTTCCCATGCCAACATCATTAGCAGATGGTTTTCTGAATTCGGTGTCATTACATACCGATCTTCTAAATGACACGGTCGGAAAGATCAATGGGAATCCGGGTCAATGGGAAACCTCATTATAAAATGAAAACCTGACAAGGAGAACGCATGAAGTCCTTTGATATGAGCCAACTAGGATTAGTCCAAAAACAGGAACGAGAAATGAAGCCTTTCTGACAGGTTGCTGTGGCACGGAGGGACCGGGGGGCTTTAGGGCGAAGAGAACCATTGGAGTAGAGGGCTTGGGGCAGGGAGATACTGGGATAAACATCCAGACAGTCAGAAGGGGGGGGGGAGGAATGCCTGGCCAGTTTACAACACAGAAAACTTAACCTCAGGACACTGTGGACAAGTCCTCTTTCATGTAGTGTCGAAGCCCCATGCAAACCCAGTCCAGGCATTATGTCTTTATTTGAGAATACCATAAACTGTGACCTGGAATTCACTTTATCGACCAAGATCTTGCTCAAAAATTAGTCATATAATGTAGCTGTACAAAAATAGTATCGAAATGTGGCTTAAGGGAAAAAGGACAGAAAAAAAAGATATGAAATGTTTACCCTCAATATCTCAAACACAGTGTAAATACAGACTAATGACTCCAACTGGCTACTAGCATGAATTATTGACAAGTATAATTTGCAGATCGACAACAGTTTTGTTTTTGTTTCAGTCTCACATCAGTGACTGAAATAGATCATGAAGTTAGATCATGATCGCAAAGGTAGTTAATGTCCCTATTTGATGACATTATTAGGAAAACATGCCACAAATAGTAAAGGTAGAGTGTGAACGGGGTATTACTTGATAAACTGAGAATAGTGAGCCAACAGGACTCCTGCTGTGTTATCTTGCTACTAGCACATGAAAAGAGGATCTGATAGGACTGTCTCCAAATTCCTTTTCCAGAGAGGTATGAATGCTGAGAATGGGAGTCGTAACTACAACAATCCTGAAGGTCTTCTTAGTACAAGGAGGCCAAACATTCACCAAGGTGTTTTCCCTAAACAAGTTCCTATTGTGCTGGAATCAGCAGTTCCTTACTATGAGGATGCTACGAGGTCATACTAGAAATGCGTAAAATGTCAACCATAATCAGTGACAATACACTGACTGACTTCAAATTAACTCACAGGTTTAACTGCTTAACAACGTTAAACTTGGATAGTAGGGACGTTTAAATGTCTAAATAACCCATTTAATTTCAGGTTTGACAGCTGATTTGACGATGATATGTATTTTCAGATTTTGTTTTTAACATTTAACTTGTAATATAAAAAAAGGCCATCTGTGTTTCATAGTAACAAACGGATTATTAAAAAAAAAGAAATGAGAGTAGAAAGTTCATTCGAAAATAACGATGAACACCGTGGTCGCGCCTATTAGCTCCTACATAGTAACGACCACCTAGAGCCGCACACATCCATATTACATATATACATATATATATATATATATATATCACAAGTATTATAATACTTGTTCAGGACACAGAGCTATGGAGGAAACATGGAATACAGCAAAGCATCTTTCATGTTTAAGTGTGTTTTAAACTAGGCCTTATTCACCCCAGAGACATTAATCTGGATGATGAATTATATTATATGTTATATTCTCTGATAGTACACTCACTGCAAAGAAGTCACAACTATGCTGATTAGATGTTAAGGCTGTGTGTGTGTGTGTGTGTGTGTGTGTATTGCTTCCTCCTATTGTACCCTTGTTCCTCCATCTATCAGCCCAGAATGAGAAGGGACACACACCACACACAAAATGCAGGCCCTGATAAGAGTGTAAAAGTTACACCCAACTCCAAAAGACAGCACATATCACTTCAAAATAAACAACACACTACGCAAGCTACACACGGCTGTTGTCCAGCACCTCCGGGGGAAGCGTTGGGATGGGCTAGGCCTTAAAAAAGACAATATATTTTCACTTGTATTAGACCAAAACTCTCTCTGCTTTGAACGGCAGTACCAAAATTAGGTTTTTCTTTGGCACAGTGACCCACTTTCTTCAGGGCATTGTTCAGGTCCATTAGTACCAATAGAAGTAATGCATGTTAAATAGCGTGGCAGAAACAAATGTTGTGGAAACAGCCTCTTATGCTGATAGGTACAAACTGCACTAAAAGCATAAGGGGCAAAACTTGGGTGTGTCATCTCCTCAGGGGAAAACTAAACAGTGAACTGTTACTGTCGTCGGGGGGAAAGTAAACGTCAAATGTAATAATTCTGCCACATCCAGCCAACATTTTGCTACAGGTCTGTCTATAAAACATATATAGTCCAATGAAAAACCTGCATTTCTCCATGTCTCAGTGATCATCAACAGTAAAGATCACAAAGAGAAAGTGGGAGTTAAAACGATCTGGGAGAAGATTTGAATAAAGAACAATGTTGCAACAGTGTAACCAAATGTAGATCATCTGTTACACCAAAGACGATAATAACAAATCTGTAAATAAAATACGACCTACAAACACAAACGCCCGCTACATTGTAGACTATCATCAATATCACTATAATCAACAGGACGTATCTGTCATATTATCTGTTATTATTATAGTATCTGTCTGCGTTAACCGTGTGAACTAGACACAACGACAAGTTAAACACCACGCCGATGACAACAGAAATGTAAAATAAAACAGATTTATAAAGAATAAACCAGATATGTGGACTATTAACTCCGATCCAGGCGGTCGTCCTTCCTTATATACAGCTGCTGTTAGTTTCCTATTGGAAAACAATGTTCATAAACAGCCCAAGTATTTCACTCCAATGAGATATTTCATTAAAACCTTACCGAAACAGGAATAGTATCGCTCCCCTCGCTTGATGCTATCTTGACGGCTGCATTAATAGGACACACCGAGGCAGGTCTGCAGACTTCTAGATGGTCCAGACCACCGCAACAGAAACCCCCACCTTCCGGACCAGATGGTACAGTCCGCTGCAACAGAAACCCCCACCTTCCGGACCAGATGGTACAGTCCGCTGCAACAGAAACCCCCACCTTCCGGAAGTGAGACCTGCAGAGAGGGAAAAATTACAAGCGAAGTGCCGCACTCTACTTCCGGCTACCGGCGTCTTCGATTAAAAACCAGTTTAAGCAGAATAAAACCCGCTTCTTCTTTTTTTTTTTTTTGACTGGGAGTCAATGAGAGTGTCTCACTTTTTTTTTTCTGTGAGGGGCTTATTTGGGCTTATTTGATTTAGCGTAAGGTTTAAGATCTTAGCAAGATACTGAGGTGTGAGAACCAGACACATTTACATTAGTAAAAAAAAAAACACTGAGTAGCAAATGTTCCTTTTTGCACATGCGTAGTATGGCATTGTACGTCAGTAATCAAAAATAGTTTCTGTATGTATTATCTATAGCTTCCCTGCTAAATGACTAACATGAATATTCATTAACATGTTAATCTTAGACAGTTGTGTGCATATATTAAGTGATTTCCCGCACGACGTTCCACCATATTTGGTTCCGCCTTAGCGGACAGGGGTTGCCATACGCTGAATGTCGTGTGAGCTATCTTGATATTTAAACTTTAACATCTTTGTTGCAAACTGCAGAGAGGAAGGAATTGACAGGATATGATGTCAAAAAGGCTCGGCCTTGAATGCTACCTTGTCGATAATAAAGTCTATAAGATCATTAAATAAATAAATTATATTTTATTAAAATTTATTTGGTTTGAGCATCTTTGATAAACAGGTGAACAATAAGAGAAATGTGAAGGCAGTAACTTGATTGAAATGTGTCTACACAAATGTGTGTATATACTGTCTATCCACCAACTTATATTATATATGGGACTCTGTAAGACACAAAACAAGCAGATACATATATGTGCCAATTGGTGGATGCTTTTATCCAAAGGACTTTAGAGTACCACAAGCACATACTTTTTTTTAGGATGGGTGGTCGCATTGGGAATCAAACCCCTAACCCGTGCTAGTGTCATAACTCAAGCTCAAGCCATGAGCTATACAAGCCCACATACAGTGCACTCCCAGATCCTCTAGACAACCACACGACAACAAAATAAGTACTGCCAGCGCTGCACTAGCAATTAGTTGGCATAAGTAGGCACTGTGTCATGTCACTTCAACTTAAGGCACCAGACACTACCTAAGGCTTTGCTGGCCCAGCCAGATACTAGTGTCAGCACTAAATCAGTGGAGACGCTGCTCTAGTCAGACCATTAGATGCAAAGCTCATTGGAAAAAAACACATCACTCCACCTGGAGCTACTGCCTAGTCCAATGGGGAAAGGGTGGTGATGGGTGGAATGGCCTATAGGTGACTAACAGATGCTTCTATGAGCAAAACCACAGACCCAGGAAACAGGAAGCATATGTGCAGGAAGACAACAGAAGTACCTGGACCACTGCCATCATTAAAGCCAAGTGGAGATACAGTCTCCTGCCTCTGTGGGTGAAGGACAGTGTATCACTGCCGGAGGCCATTGCCATGACCACAATCTGTCAACTGTGAAGGTGCAGGTCCAGTGCCGTTATTTGCTCCAGGAACAGCAGTGTGTGTGTGTGTGTGTGTGTGGTGGGGGGGATTATGTGACCTCTATCTGAGCACGAGTAACCAAATATTCCAGGCATTTTAACATCTTCAGCCTTCATCACTGCAGAGTTGCAAGGAAAACATCCATGGTCCTGAAGGTGCCAGGAACTAACAAACCAGTCCACTAGAGAGAATACATTATACAAACATTTTGTCCTCAAAAGCAATGATCAAAATCTGATCATTTTGGCCCCAAATCGATCGCCTACTACCGCATGCATTAACATACACCCTCTCGCTTTCTGACTTGCTTGCTCACTCATGAACTCACCCGTGCACACGTTTATCTGGCAAAATATCACTCACAAGACAAGTGAAAAAAAGGATTTTGTGGCGTCAGGAGATTGTGTGTATTGCTTCAACAACTCCACCAGGTGGAGCCAGACACGGCATCAGACATTCATGTTCCCGGGCCTCACAAGCTGCACAGTCCCTTTTCTCTACTAAAGATTCTAAGGTCTGTAGTTTCTAATGCTTGGGCATTAATTAGGGTGACCAGCCGTCCTCTTTTTCAGACCAAAAAAATGTGTCCGGGGGGAATTTCAAAATCGTCCGGGAATTTCAAAATCGTCCGGGATTTTGTTCCTCTAGAGCCTCAAACGTGTTTATAGCGTTCACAGACTAGTCGCGCCCCAGTACAGTTCGCTAGTGGACTTCCTTGTTTACCACAGCAAAACACATGTCTGTCAGGCATCTGTTCAACCAATCGCTGATGTGTCCTCTTTTTCACAAACTCAAATCTGGTCACCCTACATTAATGGGACCTGCTTGAACCTCCAGCTGATCTGTACAGAGCACTCATTCAAGTCCCATAGGGCAGGTCCCATTACCCACACTTGCAGCCCTTGTACTTAGCCAAGTGCCCACCTGTGACATATTTCCATTAGGCCTAAGGGTCAAGAGTAAGAGGTCAAGTATGTGCAACACATTTGGGACAAACCTCGATTGATGACGTGAAAAGTGATGAAAAAGTGAAAAGTAGCGACGTTTCATTATCATTTGAAAATCTGTTAAACTGCAAAAGCATGCTCAACACACATTTTGTATGGACATGGCTATGAAATGAACGAGAAGCTATTGAAACGGACACGAATCGTTCAGCCGCTGATTTATTCACCCCAGTAAACAGATCTTCATTTTCTGACTGAAGCTTTAGGGAGTTGAAGGTTTGTTCAGTACGCATGGAACAAATGATAAATTGCTAAATGACATCTCTAGATAATATAGATAAAATGGTGCAGGTTATTGATTACCTCTCCAAATAATTCAGACGCATTGTAATTCCTACTGGATATATTTAATGTATCCTACGATGTATTATGATATATATTTTATCTACAGCTAGTGCTAAAACAAGCATAACTTACATTGGAACGTTTTCCTTCCCACATCTTGGTGACCCCTTCACTGGAACGTGATGATGGTATGCACCGACCAAGTGTGTGTAATGGGAGAGGGCCTAAAAGTCTCATCTGAAACCTTTAACAAGATGCAAATAAGGCTCCAATCTACAGTTTATCAGGTTTAGCATGTCAACAAACGTTCCCTCTCTATCTGAAACACACACACATCCACTCCAAGCAACTGTTTGGGTCAGAGGTCCGAGAGGTTAGAGTTAGTTACTGTAACTTACGCAAAAGTTAAGATTTTTTTCTTCTTCGTTCATTCCATTGCAAAATGGGTAGTTCCTCCACTGCAGAACGCTGAACTCCTGAAGGTGAAGCGAATCCAGACAATCTTTTTGTATAACTTCATGAAACATTAAATTAGCTCAGCTGTAATATCACTGCAAGGATAAAAGCATCAGAAATATGCCATTCTGTGTCATTTGACTCTTTTCATTTGTTTCCATAGACGCATCTCAAATGTATAGCGCGTGATGTGAAGTTGGGCAAGATGCTGTCTGTTACGCAATTTGGCTGAATGTGTACTACAACTTCTGACTTGAAAGCCTATCTTGTCATGAAACCTGGAAAACCTGGTTCCTTGCACATGGGACTTTTTGGGACATGGGACAGTTTCAGGATCTGAAGAGCACATTTATTTTGACTTGCAAAATGTAATTTAAATGGCTGAAATGTAGAGGGATTTTTGTGTAAGCATAACAGGCTAACAGCAATGACACCAGATATATTCCATGTCTCGTCCAAAGTCTCTCTAGTTATAAGGTATACGCACGTCATGACTGTAGGATCAGGGATACAACGGATTAATGTCAGCATCTCCAGTTTTAACAACGATAGTTTCAACAAAAACCCCAAAAAACCTTTCCAAGTCTTGTGGATATAAAAACTCAGAGGACACGTTTTGGCCAGAAAATCAGAATTTTTATTTCCCAGTCTGGTCTCAAAAAATCCAAATAATACTGAAAAGGTTAGGATTATTTGTCAGGTTTTGTTTGAGGCATCATAATATCAGCCAATTCTTAGGATGCAGTGCAGAAACTTGAATACATTAATTTACTAAGAGATGCATATTTTTGGCTGGACCGCAACAGCGGGTCCAGCCCTATAATGTCTGTCACTGAGTCACTCACTGACCGACTCACTCACTGACTGAGTGATGAAGTTACACCATCGGTCAGCCGAGTGTTGGAGTTTCCCCATTGGCCGATGTATCCATTTCAAATTAAAAGCCCTCTAGCGACAATGCTTTTGGCCACAACTTCTTTTGACTATACACAGTCCAGCCATATGCTAGGTTTTGACCCAGCCTTGTTTTCAATTTCTCCTGATTTCATTTTGAATCTGTCATAAATCTTGAACTAGAGGTTGGTATAAAAGCAAACGAACCTGACTGGCTTCTGCTCTTTGCAGCCGGTCCATGGGTTGAAGCGAGTCTTTTTAAGTATAATCAAATTGCATACACTTCTTACAGAACAGTTAAACCACCTTAAAAATCTACATGACACAGTAGTTTGTTTCCTTAACCTTGTGTCATTCAAACATATCAGAGACATATAGAGGAAAATATATCATCTATTTCATCTTGGTTCCAAGCAGAGACCCGAGGAGTGGTGTCAGATGAAGTCCTGCTGCCCCAAGTACCAGCCTGATCACCGCTCCCCTCTGATAATTCAGTCCCCGTCCTTCGTCTCTCCAACCGTCTCCTTTTGGCACAGGCGGCCCTAAATCGAGTCCTAAGCGACCGAAATTTCGTTTGAGGGTGAGCACTCCTCCACAGCGCAGCGGTAGACAGGCAGGTCGTGGGGAGCGACTGCGTGGGAGAGATGGCCCAGCGAGCCTCGCGTTTGAAGTTCCTCAGCTTCCTCGGGAAACTAAAGATAGGACAAAATGACAAACACATAATTAGTGTAGAGACAAAAAAAAAATCTTAACGAAATACTGGCATAAGTGAACAATTCTCTGGTTTCCTTCTTACTTGTAACCTGCTGATTCTAGACATTCCATCTTATGGCACTTCAGGTACAGGAATGACAAACATCGTATCTCCCGTTCCAAATTCTGGGATTTGCACCATGGGATCATTTTCCTCAGGTGTGTTGCCATGTCACTGAAAGTAGTAGCTGATGTCACTTGTTTCTGGAACGTTTGTTTCTGCGTAACGTTGGTTTCCTGTGAGGGATTCTCCACGGGCGCCTACATTAAAGATACGTTATACAACTTTTAGGAAAGGAAGACAAGGGTGCTCCTTGGCAAATATACAGTTAAATATAATAGAAATATATGAGTTTAGCTGATCACATACCTGTGTAAAATCCCACAAGGGCTTCACATCATTGTCAAAGAGTTGAACTGAAAAGAAACAGATATTCCAGTATTGTTAGTGTGTGTGTGTGTGTGTGTGTGTGTGTGTGTGTGTGTGTGGGGGGGGGGATACCTTCACCTTCACATCACTAGTATCAATTCTCCTCAATTCTCATTCTGAACTCTATGCAGCTTGGTGCCCAAGAAAATAATTCTGATAAAACACTGCTCTTTACTGTTTAAAAGCAAACAAATGAAGTCAGATAGTCAACACTACTGGAACAATAAATCGCCTGATGTGATGCAAGGCAGAGACAGTAGTGATGCCATGTTTAACCGACTTCCTACGAGGCAAAATCACTAGCTTCTTGGTTGGTTTGTAGAAGGCTATATTAAAGATAAAGGCACTCCAACTGTCATTCAGATTGTAGCTTTCAATTTCTCATATTTCTATAAATATGAGAAATTGTAATGCTTTTCTTCCAT
>OMKK01032658.1:8249-21414 GCA_900302305.1 Polymixia japonica | reverse complement strand
TGTTCAACCTGCGGGGGGGAAAAAAATCGGCAAAAAAATGTGTTTATGTTTGCTGCTCTTGTTTAATGTGTAGGACATCTGAATAACTTATTCACATCTAGTCCGAATGTGGTAGTCCACACACATCTCCAACCACCAGGACCCCCTAACTGACCACATAAAATCATATGTATAAGCAATGTCATCGATACTCACCTGCTTCAATACCCTGTATGTCTTGTTCTTCCCATAATTGTTGTGTAGAACATACAGCAGCTCGTAGAGAATACGTATCTCTGTTTGCAGAATCTTACTCCGAAGCAGCTGCAGGACTTTATCATTTTGCACCAGAAGATTTTTAACACTTGTATCTACAAAAAAATGACAACGGCACTTCGTCAATGCAATTTATCGAGCATCCAAAAGCAAGCAAAGAACAAAATCCATTCAATAAAAATGGATCTTATACACATGTGCATCTTCATACATACATGTGACGTCATAGTGGGTGCAACCCACGTGGGTGGCACGGGCCACGTTTAGCGTACAATTTAATTTCAACATCAGTTAACATTGCTGGAGGTATATAAACAATGCATCGTACCTGTTGTTGAATCAAAGTGTATACGGACACTAGAAACGGTGCTCGGAAAGGGAATGTTTACTCGGTTCCACGGATCTTCCGCCATGCTTCCTCGCAGAGAACATGCGGAACTCGGTGAGCCAATCACACTTCAGTAAATACACACGTCACGATGTTTCTTTAAAGATACAGTAACGCCAAAATTAATCCCTAGTTTGTGTTATTTTAGATAGATAGATAGATAGATAGATAGATAGATAGATAGATAGATAGATAGATAGATAGATACAGTAGATGATAGATAGATAGATAGATAGATAGATAGATAGATAGATAGATAGATAGATAGATAGATAGATAGATAGATAGATAGATAGATAGATAGATAGATAGATAGATAGATAGATAGATGATAGATAGATAGATAGATAGATAGATAGATAGATACTTTATTCATCCCCTTGGGGAAATTCAGGTATTTTACTTCATTGGAGAAGTTTTGTTTTTTGAATGTGTACGATTATAAACTAAATTGACAATTTTTTTTTTTACAATAAAATATTTTAAAAGGTAATGATTTAATCTTTTATTTACCTGTTACAGTATAGGGCCACTGCTTCTACATGAAAATGAAACAACTGCCATGCTTAAGAGGTACTGTACACTTATAACGTGTTTTTTGAGCTGTAAACTAAATTATATGACTGTACTGCGATGGAACACATCAATGCTGGTGTTAATATTGACACTGGCACCAAATTTATAAAAATCTGCATTTCATGGGTTGAAAATGGCTCAACACACCACCGACTGTTTTAAATCAGCCTGAGCCTTGCAAGGCCAATGCTGACAAGAGTCAACCGTTTTGGTCATGAAATGTATATTAAAAAAAAGAGTCACTGAGCAACTCCTGCCCCACACATCCACCCCTGAGTGTACTTTTCCATTATCTTGGAATTCATGCTTTTCAAATACAAAAACAAAACTATACGAGAAGTATGTAAAAAAAAACACATTTATTTAACCTTGACAAACAGCAACATGTGTATCAGCAAAACAATCCAAGAACAAAGAGAATCAAAGAACATTATGATGGATTTTGCTTCATAATCCAGGCGATGACTTGTGAGTTGACTTCATCCAGTACAGAATCCTCAGACCTTCCCTTCACGGTGAGCCCATGGCTGCCACCTGCTAGCCAACAAACATCAACCTGGGCCTTCATTTCCTTGACCACACCATCAAAAATGCCCTAGTCCAAAGAGAGAGCACAAAATGATCACTATAGCAAGCAACAGAAATGTTGGGACAAAAGCCATGAAATTCACATGTTCTTGTATGAGCGTGATATGAACATGGTGTGGAAGGGATAGCAAATCAGGGCTTTATGTGTTTAATGCAAAACAACAAAGACAAGACATAAAGGACAGACTCTGGAGTCTGTGACGGAGTTGATTAGTTTATACAAAGTCCACCCAGTCAACAAAAGGCTTGCTCTCAGTAGCAGAAACAGTTCCATCAGTTCCATTCTCACCCTGTCACACATGTTGTCCTCTGTGCCGGACACAAACAGCACAGGCATCTCTTTGGGTAGTCCCCTGAGGTCCTCGCTCCGCTGGTGATGGGTGTGTGTCTTTCCTGGGGGGTGCAGGGGGAAAGAGAGACAGACAACACCCTGCACTGCATCCTCTGCTTCATCACTCAGCTGCCTGGCTAGGGCAGCTGCAGCACGAGATCCCATTGACCTGCCTGTGGAACGGTCAACAAAGAGATATTTTTTCCAAAATGTCCTGCAGGATATATACTGTACAGTTTGACCTTGCACTCTTACACAAATAAACATATGTTGGGAACAGGATACACAGATTTTGGGGAATTGCTGGGGTCACATTTTCATTAAATCAAAATGAAGTTATTTATTATATAGGACAGGGAGTAACCCTCAGTAAATGCTAGATTATTGTGCTTTGACTTCATAATTAGCCATTTGCAGTAAAGGGATTGTTTTTGTTATTTATGGGTATGTACTGTTGCTGAATGGCAAGTCAGTTCTGGTGGATTGAGAGAGAGAGATGGAGAGAGAGGGCGAGAGAATAAACAATTATCTATTTTGATTTGTAGGGATAAAGTATTTTTGTCATTTTATCATGACTCTTTTGTGTACACATGCCGACTTAAGACGTATTTTATGGAACACGCAGTGAGACTTGTGTCTTACCTCCGAGGAATATGTGTTTTATGGTGAATTTCTCTAGCGATTTCAAGTATTCCTGGCAAATGAAATAAAAGAGTATTGGACAACAAGTTCTGGCAGCAGTTTCTAAATCAATAATTCAATTGTATACACTTTGCAATAACGCTTACCAACACGGCGTGGTAAGCCTTTACCCTGTATGCAAGGTTTAAACCTTTGCATGTAAAACGGACACAAATGAACCCGTTTGAGACCAACGCGTCTGCAAGAGAAACCAGATGTGTGAAGTTCATGTCCCCGCCGGCACCGTGCGTCAATATGACAGCTGTGTGCGCAACATATGTAGGGGCAGGAACATGTATAACAGCATCCAGACGCTTGTTCCCAAATGGCACCTTCACTCGCTCCTGCAAAAAGACGGGCAGTAACTTAACATTATATTATTTCAACGGCGCAGGAGATTAATTGGTCGATGCTCACTTGTTCATATTTACCTCGCTAAACTTGTCCATTACCGTTTGTTCTTCTCCTGAAAGTGGACGTCAACAGGATGACTTTATCAACGTGACTGACATCTAGCGGACAGGAGTAGTAAATACTACGCATTTTTTTTTAAGTTAGACATGCAAGGCCAACATTTGTTTTAAAAGGTAGGATTTAGGTTGACAAAACTCAATATCTGTCTATCTGCTTGTGTTGTGTTGGGTTTGTGTGTACGCGTGTGTCTGTGTCAAAGTGCAAAAAAGGAGATCGCAACCAATTTCCAACATACAAACATAGAAAAAAATAGATTTATTATAAAAATGAGTTAAGTAACATTTATGTAACATTCATGTCTGAGAGCATCCCATTCTCACAAGTCACACTTTGGCAAATTCTTTCACAATACATCAGATAAAAATGAGGATTGTTTTATAATTGGACAATGGATCAATCACAGTTCATCCTTGGCCTGCAATATAAACAGAAGAGTGAAAAGAGTTACAAACTTAATATGGGTACGTTTTCAGAATAATAGTTTTCAACATTTGTGAATGTCCCACAATTTTATTATGTTTAATTACTTTTTTGAAAAGTTGTAATTAAACATGATAAAATTGTGGGACATTCACAAATGTTCACATTATTATATTATATTTTATAATTATAAATTCATCATTCTGAATATTCACTCAATCAGAATAAAACAAAATCAAATATTCACTTTACTTATGTACAATGTCAGTGCCTGAATGAGTTGAAAAATCTAAACAAAATGTTAAATACAAAAGTTAAATGGACATTTACTTTCTTTCATATAGATTTTCCCATTTTGTATATTTGCCATTTGAACTTTCAAGCTGCAGGCTGTATGTTAGTGAGGAGGCGTGGCCTATCAGTACCCTGGTGGAGGGGAGGGGAGAACGGCACCTTTCCGTAACCAGAAGGAGCCGTAAATCATGAGGAGGCAAGCTCTGGCTTGTGGCCTACGTGAGCTGAAGTAACAGCAAATTCAAGGCCATTCCTTACCGTCGTCCTGTGGCAGGAACATGGGAACAGATCGTCACTGGGCTGTTCTACAAGCTTCATATCCGTACGAATCTTGGGCTCTGTGACCTGGAGTTTGGCGTATTCCTGCAAGGAGAGATTCGAGCATACAGATAGAAATATGACATGCGTGTTCGAAGAACTTCAACAGTGCCATCGGCTTTGCATCAGGCACTATTGGCTTAACACATATGCACACCATTTGCACGGAGGCTTGTATACTCATTGCACGTTAAGAGAGCGTCAGCTAAATGCTAAACTAGTAAATGTACATTTTGTACCGACTATTTTATGGATGTCAGAAAGAATGTTTGATAACATTTGAATTGATTTTTGCTGTTCTGGGTTACGGGGTCCAACTGGAGACAACAGCGGGTACGTCAATTACTAGGACACTAACGGTGTGGAGGGTTGAACTGCGAGTACCTAGGTTCTTCCTGTATTTTGAGGGTTTGTATGTATGAAGTCATGCAGTTTTGCAAGTGTAGAAACGTTACCTGGAAAAGTTTGTAGTAATAACAAAATATGCTGTCTCCCATGAGGTGATTGCGAGCAAACTGTTTACCCGCCAAAGCAATATTCTTTGCCTGAAAGACAGGATGAATCATACTAGAGATTAGAAAATGTTATCAACATGACAGCCACTCAGGAAATGTTAGTAATATTGGAGCACTAGATGAACTCATTCTCTAACTCGTGCGTCTAACCTACGAAATGTGTCGCTGGCAAATTATGTTTTAATAAACTGGTAAATCTCAGGCCAAGACTAAACTTTGGTTGAATTTCTTAGGCCCAAGGCTGCAACGTTTGAAAAGAAAAACAAAAAAACACTCCAACATATTAAAATAAATACACATTGTTATCTCCATCGCCATCATTTGTACATGCCATTAAAATCAGACAACGCTTAATTGATTTCCTCAAACAATATTACCAATGAACGAGTAGAAAAACGACTTATACTGTATATAGAATCCGACACACGACATTAAAAGCTTTAGAATATCTCTCCCATGCCTTCAAATAGGTATTGATAGCAAAAAGTGGCATTATACCAATAGGCTCTGTTTTTCAATGCCCAGCCTCAGTCATCATCATCATCATCATCATCATCATCACCTCTTCATCGTGGTCACGGGCCCACTGGATCTTTTCCAGCAGGTCTCCCAGATCCGCTCTGATGGGGATGTAGTGCTCCCAGGGTCTGAGCTGGTTGTAGAAATGTTCGTAGTATCCCGAGTCCTGCTTTAAGACAACGCTGTCTGCTGCCAACAGGTAAGGGAGTCTATAGGCGGCCACGGTGCCGTCGATGTTGATTTGGTACTTGTACTGGTGGCGGAGATGGAACAGATGATTATCAGTGTTGCTGAGGGATCATAGTTAAAGTGGCAATCTCGAAGATCTCTGAAGATTTTCATTTAAATAAATGTCTCTTAAGTCACTATCTATCGCTGAATGAGGTAACACAACGGTGATCGAGCCTATGACCCACTGATGAAGGCCCTTGCATTTGCAGTATTATGAGTATTAAGAACCGGGTGTCTGTGGCAACTTCCCAATTATTAGCCAATTATTAGTCTGTCCAGTTAGAAATTAGTTTTTACAGTCTGTTGCCTGATGCATCTCTGATTTCATACCCCAAGCTTCATCTGAATGAATCTGGACAGCTAGGCATGTTCTGATGGATCAACATACCCTCATGACCTCCTCCACCCAAAACATGAAGAACAGAAGAACTGAATATTTATCCTGGGGGCCCAACTCACCTTGAAGAAGTCAAAGAAGGAGACGTGTTTGACCAGCGGCCCGTAGAGGCTCTCGTCGTGTTTGAAGAAGAAGAAGTTGGTGAACGCGGCGTCCACCATGTCGGGGTGAGCCCGCGCTAGCTTGACCAGCTCCAGGCGCTCCTTGCGGCTGTCCCGCCCCCTCCAGAAAGCTGTGGCGTTTTTCTCCGCCCACTGCGGCCCTGTATTGGCCTGTACTGACATCATGTCCAGGCTCACTCTGCTCATTGGAGGAGAGATGCGTTTGTAATTAATCTCAGCGTCTGTTGGAACTATTGGTCAAAGATACTACATCATATCATGTAGTGAGATACTGAATCATACGACTGAAACCGTACTGGACTCTACTGCTAGCTCAATGACGGTAAAAAAAAACAGCTTATCTGTTGCAAGTTGATAGGAGTTTTCAAGCATATCTTAAACACAAGACGGCAAATCTTGTTGTTCGGCTTCATTCTATAACCAAAAGAAGAGTTGTATATGATGGACTGATATGGAGCCTTGCCTCCCCATGGTCTCAAGGACGGACTCAGTCAGGTCATAGGTTGGCATGACGATGTCCCGGGTTTCGTTGGAGCCGCACCAGGAGAAGATGGGGTGGAGCTTCTCCATCGGTTTCCTCTTCTCCAGCGGCCAGTCCCCGAGGTTAACAAAGAACTCCACGTCAGGGAGCCGAACCTGGACAGACGCAACATCGTAGGCAAGGAAACGCAGAGGTCTGCCTCAGTCAAGCTATGCTGCTTCTCACTGACTGCAGTTGTTATTGTTCTTCCAGTTGACTGGCTTTGAAGCACTGAATAGATCAATTTACTTCTACATTCAGGCTAAATTGATCATGTACTCAGCCAAATGCAAATGATGGATCTCAGCTGTTTTTATTGACAGTGTTATGCGTCACGCTTAAATGTAAAATACATTTCTGCTGGTTTAGGAGGTACTTACCTTTCTAGTCAGTGACAGAAGGAGGGCGTCCATAAAGATTCTAAAACCTACGTGCTCTCCCAACGTCTTAATGTAGACCTACAGGAGACAGTAACAGTAATTATAACCTTTATGAAAGTGATTCGAAAAATACATTAACTGACAATAGTGCCGCCGGTCATGACAAGCCTAAAATGAACTGTCTATACTTTACAGGGCAGGAAACTATCCTCAAAGCTGACAGATACGTCTATATTAACTGAAGCTTAGCATCACAACCACTACTATCGGTGCCAGTGTTGATTTAAGGGCCATGGATAGATTACTAGTGGAAATGCAACGTCTGTCAGAGTTTCCAGCGCTGTTTCAATGACCACTTTTTCCAAGAAAATCTTTCCATATAGTATAATTATGTGGTCATTTATGAGGCAGCGTTGCAACAAAAAAACAAGTCAACAAATGAAATACAATATTCCTGGATCGCGTATCACATTATTATACAATATCAATCCCTGCTCCCATAGTCGGTAGCAAGCAGCATATCTAAAGAATATAAGAGTCTACAGACAGAGCTAGTAAAACAGCCACTATATAGCCCAAGAATATTTTTCTAACCATTTTCAGTGTTTGTTTACAGCTATCAAATGGATACATATTGGTTTTGTATTAATAGTTCAACTGTTTTTCTTCTTGAGTCCTATTACATGGAGCTAGTTTCATGTGTCAAACAGCAGAATTCCTAATACATGGGCCTATACCAGGAGCCAACTGTCATAACAATTTTAAACTGGCAACACATAGTGCCATGACAATCTAGCAAGGTAAAAGTAATGAGTATATGTGGGATAACTGTACACTGGACGAGTATTACAAGGGGACTTTCTCAAAACAGCATAGGTAATTTGTAATGTTTACTTTGCAATGCAAATCAGCTGATGAATGACTGGTAGTCCCCAGGTAACAGTACCGTCGTGCGAACAGGGTTTTAGACATATCACTGTTACAGCAGTCTGGAATGACATACTTTGAGACAGTCTTTCCCTAGAACACCTGGCCTTTTCACTGGTCTAACGGGCGTCAGACACAGCCCCAGGGGACTCTCTCTGTCGGCTTACCTCTATTTTATGGCTCCTACTGGTTACCAGCCGTAGGAACTGAATACTAGCCTCTTATCATAATAGTATGTGGAAAAAACCTCCAGAATGTTTGGTGATAATATGGATGTGTTATGCTACATTAACTTATCGTATTCAACTACAGTAGATAGTAAGAGTTTGACTTCTCCACTGTGGATGTTTTTACGTGACTCTCCTACACTTATTACACTACACTTATCTTATTTTGCTACTTATCTTATTTTGCTATTTTATATATGTTTTATCTATGCCTCCTACGTAGTTGATGCTTGCCATGTCTTAAGAATTTCACTGCTCAGAATGACCCTGTGTTATACTGTGCACGTGACAATAAACACTTTGAACACTTTTGAAATTTGAACATAGTTTTGGGAACCCATCATGAAAAGCTGTGTCTTCTTTAACCTCACAGTCATTGTGGATAGATCACTGACAAAAAACAAACTTAAACCACTTAAGTCAGTGTCCCATTAATTCTGCTGTCCACTGAATGTCTGGCAGATCTCTTGCAGTACCTTGCTATCTTTGATGGTGTAGTGGCAGAGGCTCTGTCTTTGTCCAAAGCGCTGTGGGATCTCCTGGGCGTTGCGCTCTGGATCGACTCTGGGGTAGAGCGCTAGGTCGCTCTCGATCTGTGGGTAGGATGCAGGGCAGTGCATGTCGTCCTCCCACACTGGGCCACTGGACTGGGGACAGTCACAGCCCTCATGGTAGACAGGGCCTTCAGGAGAGGGAGAGAGAGGGAGAGAGAGGGAGAGAGAGATAGAGAGAGAGGGAGAGAGAGAGAGAATAAACAATATCAACCTCTCGGTGATGGGACAGCCACCTAATATCCAATTAATATCACATTTGTATATGTTTTCAACCCTTAAATCTTAATCTCATTTTCTCTCTTAGTTTTCTATCTCATGTGAAACGTATAACTGTTTCATCTACCTGCTATTGTGATCCATTTTATCCACACATCTTTTAACCACTCTCTGAAACAAAGTGAAGTCCATTCTTTAATATATCTAAACATGTGCTAAACAAAACTAACTGAATGGCTCATTGGATCAGGCGTTTTGTGGTGAGGTTAGGGTTTACAGAATTAATATCTTTATGCGTTTGTATGCGTGCCTTTGATAATATCTTTCCATGTTTACTCACCCTAAAGCACATTCCCTAGGAACCATGAATTATGCTCTACCTTTGAGAATGAATGGAGACTTGGCAACATCCTTGTCGTTGAGCAGAACATGGATGTGCAGGTCAGTGTAGCTGGCGTACATCCTGTAGCGCACCAGGAAGGAACCATCCCGGCGATCTAGAACCTGGACCCAGATTCTGGTGAACTGCTCCACCGGAGACACAATCTTCACCTCAAAAGTCTTCTCACCGGGCGATGTGGTCAAACTGTGTGGAGGAAATGTGGTAATTATGGTCCTGTATGGCTAGATGTTTAGACAATGGCACTATCCCTGCCCTGGTTTTGATTGCTACTGGAAACATACTAAAATAGATATACACTCAAAGTACTCAGGTGCTTTCAATAAAATGTGTCCGTCAAATATATGTGTAGCATAACGTAACATTTTTCATGTGTGGCAATGAAATGGTGACACTTGGGTATTAGGCTACTTCATGAAATACAGCCTATATGATGTGTTACTGACAACTGCCACCTAAAACTCATCTCACCAGGTGATGTTTAACAACTAAAAGAAGGAATACGATGAATATTATACATTATACACTAAAGAAACACATTGTAGGACTACTTGGGCCTTGTTAAAAAGGCTATTCAGGTGAATGCTGATTCCTGACTGATTTCATATTAAAACCTCTGTTCCAGATATATGAACGAGAGAAGGTGCTGAAGAATTAAACAGGTTAAAGAAAGATTTTAATTCTTGAAACAACTGAGAAATGTACTGTATACAAAGAGGTGCAAGCTCAATATCACGTAGGCGGTTCTAATAGTTTGTCCATCCAATATAAGTTTCCTGCAGTGGTAATGAACTCCACAAATAGTTTAGCCACTTTATGCTGATAGGTTAATCTCGTTTGAACAGCAGGGCTAATGAGTGAATCCCCTTAACAGTCATCCAGTTTATCTTGACAACTGTTTCTATTCTAAAACGTCATTTATACAACACTGCAAGTATGGATATCATTTGGAATCCATACTATTGGTTACGTATTTGAGATTTTAAATAGGGGTATAGTATGGGAACTAATACTTAATCTCCCCCAATCCTAGTTAATAGGCTGTGCTCTGAGTAACAGTAAAAAAAAAGCTTGACAATCCTGTGAGTCAGTAATGAACACCATTATGTAGTTTATTTTGTAGATGCATGAATGGAGCCAAGTAACGGATGGGCGTCTTGAGAACTCAAAGCAGAACTGAATGTCAGACTTTGGAGTAACTAAACACAAGGAAGGAAGGAAGGAAGGAAGGGACACCTTCAGTCGGATGCACCCGCACGTGTTTACTCGCTACGTTGTCGTCACGGCCGACAAACAAATGACGCCACAGGGCCCTCACGTCACGTCACGTCACGTCACGTTACGTTACGTTACTTACTTTCTCCCCGAACTGTCCGCAGCCTGGATGAAGAAGAACCGAGCCGGAAGGACAACGTTGGGCTCCAGCCCGGGTCCCCAGACCACGGTCCTCGCTGCACTCGGGTCCGAACCGGCTCCGGTCGGGGTCGCGCATCTGAACAGTCCCAGACAGCACGGCAGCAACCACGAAACCAGCTGACTCAACATGGTCGACGCTTGTTACTGTTACCCGAGTCGATCCGTTATTGTTGTTTTTGCCGCTGTTTGTTATCCGAACCTACAGGATTTCACTTCCCGGACGTGTCATACCGGCGCTGATAAGAGTCCAAAACACCGGAGAAATAGACGGTCTGGTGGCGCGCGTGCGTGTGCGTGCGTGCGTGCGTGCGTTCCTTCCTTGGCGCGCTCCCGCTAGAAAACGCCCCTGATACAATGTTTCACTTTCTAAACGCGCCGCTGGACTTTGATTTTCCGTTCCGGTTTAAAGTCACTGTCACTGTTTCCGTTTAACTCGTTTAACTCGTCATTGTTGCAGTTTAACAATTACCGGAATGATACAAGGAGAAACTACCAAGGAGAGAGAGAGAGAGAGAGAGAGAGAGAGAGGCATGCAGGGTGTAGCGACCCTATTGGCCGCTCCCACTACGTCTGGAGTCGAGCAAAGATCTGATTGGACAGAAACGGGAAGGGACTGGTGTGTAAAATGGGTTAAATCAGTGGCCTAGAGTAAAGTATGCCGGTTTTCTTTCCAACCAAAGACTAGACCAGGTGATTTGACTGAGTAGTACACAAGAGAATTGCTTGAAATCTGGAGTTTGGATGGAGTGAAAACCTGCAGACTGGGTGATCTTACATAAGGTGTGCCCCACCGGGCATGTGTAACCACTTGTTGATAATCTACCATGCAGCAATAAACCCTGTGTTGCACCTTCTTAAAGATAAATGAGAACAGTCGTGGAATCTCGTTAGGGACCAATTAAACAAAACTCTCAATTGTGTACATCAATCAATGTTTATTTCAACTTGATTTTGCATCAACATATTTTCAGTTATTTTTTGTCCAGTAATTTCTATTACACTAGTATAATATCAATAAGAACGAAAGGTGGTAGAATCCATTTAAACAAGACAAACTTTGCTGCCATCATTGAGAAAACCAGAGAAATGCTTGGTCAGAATACTACGCTGTGAGGAACTACAGAGTTCTGGTGATGTAGACAGAGCCAGAATACCAGGCACAGTACCAGCAGTAACAGGTACAACATATACAGAGAAAAATATCCTAAGAATATTTTTTTTCTTTTCTTTTTTTTGTTTCCCCTTTACTCCCAGGGTTGAACTGTACAGTTTATATAAAAACCAAAAACATACTAACAAAACACCCTGTCAGTAGAAGTCAGATTGTTATTTTTCGTTTTTTTTTTCTCTCTGCCATTGAAAGTCAAAACTGCACTGAACACAAATCCCATCGACGGTACATGTACAGAAATAGATTTTTTTTTTGGTGTGTTCATGACCATACCTCATTCAATCAAAGACAATGGACACACAATTCTTAAAATCCACGTTGCTCTGCTTTCATGTTTCCATCGACTCTGAGCTCTATGACAACAGTGGGTCTGTAGGCCGTCTGGCCCTAAGGAATGTCTCGCCGGCCTGACAAGCAGGCATAAATGAATAGCAATGCAGGTTTCACTTGTAACGTGTCTTTTTGTGTGTACGTCTGTGCCGTGGTACACGTTGTATGTGAGAGAGTGATGTCAGTATGACTATGGTACAATGCTTCATGTGAATGTATGCTCATATGCTTCATGTGCGGACCGGTGTGTGAGAGATGGTCTCCTTTTAGCTTCGAAATAGAGTCAAATACACAAGTACAAAGTATCCTCCTCTGTTAATGCTGCTCCCCAGTGTTATGTGAATACTTCTTGATGTACAACACAATAACATGATACGCAACAATGTATCATTAAACATTTGGGTTTGTTTTTTTTAACATAAATCCTCCACACCTAAACATTACTGCAACAACAACAAGATGTTACTTTTCCTGTTCCATTACCATGTTGCCCAAACAAATACGCTCTTTATATGTGGGATTATGTGGTGATTAAATGAATGGGATGGTACCTCCTCTATCTACCCGGATCAACAAACAGATAATGACAATCATTAGAAGATTGTGTAAAGAGGACCGTTCTGGTTACCAAAAATGTAAAACACAAAACCCATAAAACCACAAAAACATTTAACATACTCCTGTGTGGGGGGAAGGTGTTCATTCACGTTCGATTGCTTTGGCAGAAAAAGAAGAGTTTGTCTTGAGATCAGCTTGTGTGACGCTCTCGCTCTCTCTCTCTCTCTCTCTCTCTCTCAGACACACACACACACCCCAGTGGCTCACCGATCTCATACATCTGACAAAGGCAGCAGAAGATTCGAATGAAGAATAAACGACAACAGAAAAAATAAAACAAAACGTACTAATTTCTTT
>OMKK01032657.1:2734-14444 GCA_900302305.1 Polymixia japonica | reverse complement strand
ACCATTTTACACTCCCAGAGGTGGCACACACACACACATACACACACATACACACACACACACACACACACACAAATACAGACAGACACACACACACACACACACAAATACAGACACACACACACACAGACACATACACACACACACACACACACACACACACGCATATACAGACAGACACACACACAGACACATACACGCACACACACACACACACAAATGCAGACACACACACTAACGATCACCAAAACACAAACACACACACTGAGTTGTTTACCAGTGTGTGTATGGCAGGTTGAAACATGGCAGAATCTCCAGGGGCCTCACTGTGTGTCAGTTCAACCCTAGGGGCCCCGTGGAAAACAACTGTACTCACCAACTAAATGATGAAAAACACTTTGTCTGTGTGAATGCTTGCATGTGTACAAGAGTGTTAAAAGGTGAGAAACAGCCTTTCAAGCAGCTTGACTCCTGCTCATTATCTGCCCAGTGGTTACCAGTGTGTCTCTCTAGGGAGCCCGTTTCAAAACTCATTTCATGAGCAATTGTGTAGCCTAATAACGTTAATAATACTTATTTATGATGCACTTTTCATACTAATCTAATAATGACCTAATCTAACAACTTTCTCTAATTTTTTGAGGTTACTGATATGTTTGCCTGCAGCAGGGGTCCTGTATGTAAGCTTTTTAAACATACTAGTACCTTTGTCATGTGGGTAAATACCGTCTCTTATCCTGGACCAGGCTCATTAAAATATAATATTACTTTTTTCATTCTCTGAGTAAATGCGATGTCTAGCTTTTAAGTGCTGTTGCAAGTAAAGAATTACAAAAACATTGTTTATTTTGATTTGCATGTTGCCTCAGTCAGTCAAACTCCTACTTTTATTTAAAAAAGACCACTTATTATAACTTCCTATTTTGCTTAAAAACTATACGCTTGAAAAGCCACATTTGAACAACTGAATAAATCTGTACTTAAAGTTCTATGTTCTTCCTTTTAATATAATCCTTACTAACGTGGTATTTGTAAAACAAAAGATCTGTTATAATTCATTTGCTGTTGCTAAGACGTATACAATATAACATTACACTCTCTTATGTGTCTGTACAATGATCCAACATATTTATACTAACAATGTGTTGTTGTTTTTGTTCTTCCATAAATAAAATAAAAAAATAAAAAGAAAGCAAAATATATAAATAAAAAGAAAATAACTTCATTGTCCGATCATTTTTAGCTGCCCACCTTGCAGCGCCGCCTAGAGGGCAGACCTCAACCTGCAGGGAACAAGAGGCGTGACACAGACTCTCATCCAGAATTTGTTTTTAAGCATCATTTTTGCATCTTGCTGGTAGCAGAAATGATTAATCATCAGATATTTCAGCTAGGCTGTAGTTTCATACTTTCAAATCAGCTACTGCTAATAATGTGGTGTTACACAGATGTAGAGCTGGCTCTAGACCTGGGGGCCTCATTTATAAAACATAGTAAACGTTTACGTGCATTCAAAAGACGTCTGTTGTGTGCGTAAACTTTACACAACGCACACCTGTACACAATTCTGTCTTTATAAATCCCAATCAACTCCTTATTTTGCGTACGTGAACGCGCCTCAACTTCCACTCTGGTAACACCCACAATTACAGTAGGGCAAGAAACACCCTTTATGAATATTTATATGCATATAAATCTGCTGATCATGCTTCCCTCTGTGTGAGAAAATGGCCGAGTCAGCGCTCAAGACAACAGTTTACATAGACATAGTCATTACACCCCTTTTATAACCGCTTGACAATCAATCAATTAATCAATCAATCAGTCAGTCAACCTGTGAAATTACTTTAACAACTTGAATTCATGGCAATTAATTGGGACACACAACATATGAGCCCATAATAAAAGTTGATGGCAAATAGGGAGATACGTTTTGGGCAAACTAGACGGAGTTAAAACATTATTAAAAGAACAAATGAATGATTAAGGCCTGGATGTTCCTCTGGGATCTGATCCTGTTAGAAGTGTATCGTTCAGAGATTCTCCCGTCAAGATTTCTCTTAATAAATCCCAACTTTTGCGTTGTGAGGCTCCTGGTAAGTTAAATTTGGTGTCTGTGAAAAATGTGAAAAAATGTATGTGAAAGGTGTCGACTGCATAGCTGAATATTTTTAGGCAGCAGCTCGACTCGGCTGTTTGAGGACAACCTCACCTTGAGCTGTTAGTGGCCACACATCTAAACTAGAGAGAGAGGAGCCAGCGGCTCTATGAAGAGTCCACAACTCTCCCAAACTAACAGACTATTTCAACAACACACAGAAAGAGTTCAGAAAGACAGAGAGACAGAGAGAGAGACAGACAGAAAGAGAGACACAGAGAGACAGACAGAAAGAGAGACACAGAGACAGAGAGAGAACAAGAGAGACAGACAGAAAGAGAGACAGACAGAGAGACACAGAGACAGAGAGAGAAAGAGAGACAAAGAGACAGACAGAAAGAGAGACAGACAGAAACAGACAAAGGGAGAGACAGAGAGACAGACAGAGAGAGAGACACAGAGAGAAAGAGAGACAGAGAGGAGCAAGAGAAAGATCAAATAATAACTAATTCCACTTAAAGTCTTGCAGACAAAAACTTGAGAATTATAGATATTTATAAACACACTGCAACACATTTCTCTGCTCTTTCGATCTCTTTGTAAGTCTGCTTCCCTCGCTCTCTGTCTCTCAAATCACTATTGTGCTCAGTGGTTCAAGCTAATCACTTGTGCAAATCACTGAACACTTCAAATCCATGCAGAGCGGTTTGCGTCTATACTGAGCTCACTATAATCACTCTTAAGTCATAGCTCAGCCAAAAATTAAAGTGTTTAAACTACCGCTCAACTGATCTCACAACTCACTCACTCGCTTTGTGCAAATCCTTTTGTTGCGTTAATCACATTGCAAATGAACCAATAACCGATCCAGTGAATCCATTGTGAAGACTGAAGTTATTGTTTTTACTACTTCTGTTGGTTTATTCAGTGGTTTAAGATAATCACTTTCTGTAAATAAGTGAACAAGCAGCAGGTGCTGCACTAGTGATTAGTGATTACAGTTAGCATGCAGCACATGTACAGTCCAAGTCCTCGCTGATTAATGAACTGTAACTGAATTGTTTTAGAAATGTATCTTTCATATAAAGACTTCAAAATCATATCACACACTGTAAAACAAACTAGAACATTCTTCATAACACTATGAAACCAAACCCCTTAATTTTACGCCTTAAAAATACCATACTTTGTACCTTGACATTGTGTTAGATTTGAAGTCGTTTTTTAAGGATAAATATGGATGATTCTCAGTAATTTGACTCCTTAATACATTTTATCACCCCTTCATTTTGATATAAAACTTTGACATAAAATTAAGGTGTGATAGAATGTATTAAAGAGTCAAATTAAGGGGCAAATTTAGAAGAAAAAAAGAGGAGTAGTTTACCCCCTTAATTTAATGTACATTTATCCTTAAAAACTATTTAAAATCTAACACAATATTAGTCACTAACTCTAACCCTAACCCTTTGGTACACATACCACCACAACAACATAAACTACATGTAGGTATTTGAGTCCTTTAATGAGTTATAGCCTTCGAGTATATATAACTAATCCAATCACTAGAGACAGCGACCAAAATGGCCGCCATTCATTCTCCCTGGATCTGCTCAGTAGCACAGTGAAGCAAGAGCCGCCATGTTTACATCTCCAGGTCATCCAGTCTTGTGTGATAGCTGTCTAGCCAGTTTGACATCATAACCTGCTGTAGACGTCACAACTGAGACGGTGAGAACGCTACTCAATTTATATAATCTAAAGCTGTTCCACATATTAACTGATTGGATAATTAAGTAGACTTATTATTATATGTACTGTATGTATGTGATAAACAGAGTTGGTTGTTGAAGATGTCAGGCTGCAGCTTGTCCATGACAGCGCTATTAATAAAATGAAATGAAATGAATGTGTAATAGAAAAATCCAATCTGACTCTAGGATGTACATGAACTAACGTAACCGCTCATTTGTGTTAAAAAGTACTTCATGTTGAAAGAATATGTTTTAGTCTTGTGATGCCTGTTCCTGCTCTGTGGAGATAAACTGTTATTTAGCCATAACTTTCCCAGAATCCCTGCTTTCCCAGATCTCTCCCTCAAGACAAAGCTCAGGGCGAAGCTGTGACTATCCAGTATGCTTTCTTTAATCAGGGCTCTTCTCTCAATGGACTGTGTTCAGAGAGTTGAACCATATATGCGTATATTATTAAGCTTAATAAATGTATACTTTTGAAACAACTGCTCTTTTCTACGTTTATCTGAGCGTGCAAATATTAATTTCCATTACACATAACGCTGGTGACAAACTGTCTCACTTCTGAACTGATGGTTACGCCCGTGGTAAGGAGTATTAGAGAACTTAGCTTGTAAAAAGGTATTTTTACTGCTGCCACTATGACCATTGCTACTACTAAAACTACCAATACAGACTGGTGTAGTAAGTAGGGAGATTTCTTTCTCCAAAACGTTTTTCTACATGAAAAATTAAACAAATTCTGAAATAAAAGGCTTCTAATTTTTTTTTTTTTTTTACCTTTATTTTATCAGGTTAGTCTCATTGAGAATAAAAATCTCTTTTGCAAGAGAGACCTGGCCAGAAAAGCTGCTCAAAGTTACAGACACACATAATTACAACATTATACATTGAATTAGTACAGATTAGGCCTCTAAGAAAAGCCACATCAATTAAAGGCAGGCGAGATTATTTCTAACAATGTTACCACTTACGGGTCAAAACATTTATAGACCTGCATTTTATTTTCCTCCCTGACTTTAACCCTGGCTTTAAAATTGTTTAGTGAGACAAGCGCCTGCAATTTCAAAGCTCTTTGAAGCTCATTCCTGCCAAAGGGGCAGATGCTGTTTTGCCCATGAAGAGACAGACAGACGACAGGGGTTTAGAGGAGGGGAAGGAGAGGTACAGTGGCAGTAACACTACGTAGAGGAGTGTGAAAAAGAGGAAGGGAGAGGAAGAAATGAGGTGGGAGAATGTGAAAGACAGATAGAAATGTGAACCCGCTGACACCTCCTTCATCCGTCCATTCTTCTCCTGTGGACCGTGGCCTAGGAAGAGGTGACAGCCCTCTCTCTCTCTCTCTCTCTCTCTCTCTCTCGTCTTGGGCTGGGGGGTTCTATCGGCTATTGAGGCAGTACAGATTACTCACGCTTAACCTGGACTGAAGCAGGCTTAGTCTTGACCAGGGTGGGGCTCCTGACAGCCCCCCAGACTTCATGTTATTCCATTCTGTTCTATAGTACTGCAGACCCCCACCTTCCCATGCCATCGCCCTTATCCCGACTGCCCCTCCTCCTCTAACATCCAAAGAAATTCATGGGTTTTTTTCTATTTCCTGTTCAATTTTTAACCATTTAGTTCTGTGATCGTGAATTCAGAGGTTTTGAACATATTTATACTGTAAATTTATGTTGGTTTTCCTACAGTGTATTTCTGTTATTTGGCTTAATTTTTATGGCAAATTTGCTCTCAGTATCACTCTGTATTTTGACAGGGTTTTGAATGTTACACGACAATTTGATTATAAGTGGTCATGAATTCAGAGTAGGTTTTAGTGGTTTTAATAACATTAGTATGTATACTAACTAATGGGCCATATTTCAAAAGGGTTTTCGTGTTTTTTAAACATAAATTAAATGTCTCTAATAACAGTGAAAGGGATCTATTTTCAGAGGGAAAGAAGCATATTCATTGACAACACTTTTCCATTTTTTTTACAGTGTATCTTTAACAGTCAACTGCTGAAGAAACTGCCTTCATGTTCCTACTAGTCCAAGTAACAATATGCATTCATCACTGTTCTAGCTTGGTCCCAGTGTTATTAAACAGTTGCTACACACGGAAGCCAAGGTTATATATTAATAATAATTAAAACAATAGATAAGAGTTTGCAGTACAGGCCCACATTGAAGAAAGCGGCCGATCGAGGTTCTGATAATATTCTGGTTATGGATCATAAATCTATTGAAGCACGTCTTCACAACGAGCTAATTTAACACTTATTTAGTCTTCCCAATTGACTTAGAACATATTCTCTTTTAACTAGATACAGACACATATGCATGCATACGTGCAGTACACACACACACACACACACAAAAAGGTTGAGTGGTCCAAGGTCCAATTTATCTTGGTGACAGTCACAAGCCTTCAAGTTAACAACAAGCTAAGAACAACCTAACGAGGTCAGTGTTTCCCTCAGGTCATAAACCCTGTCTAAAGTCTGCAGAAGCCAATTAGCTGCTACCCACTGGGACACTAATTCCCATTAACATAATTACTGGTGGTGGGCAGGTAAACTGGTACTGTCCTTACCTGAACTGGCAACATTGAGTAAGTAAAAATAAATTCCTCTCAAAATATATGGTGAGAAATAGAGAGAATTAGTAAAGCCCTATTCTCTATGATCCTCTGGTTGGAATCTTTCAGGTTGTATGTGGATTACCTACAGCATAGATGAAGCTGGCCTTGAAGGAGCCTGATGTCTGGATGGTGGGCTGAGGGAACAGACTGCTTCCGCTTCATCTCTATGACCTGGGGAAAGGACGGAGATGGAGAGATTAAAACAGACAACACGTGTTGCGATTCTTCAACGTAACAGACATCACAAATGGAAAACTAAATCTGGAATCAATCTGGGATGTGCAGAGGGTCCAAACAGGGGTTCAAAGCAGTGATGAAACTTGAAAACGGAACGTTTATGTCACTGGGACTTTCTGGTTTGCTACTATTGAATATTCACACCGTGGATTCTTTGATCAGGCTGTTCACATCTTCATCAAGATACGTGACACATTTCAGCACATTGCCACTGGATGTGTGTGTCCACAGGCTGGTGATGTGAAGATCCTTCAAACACACAACTCATTTCACTGCACTCAGCTACATCTTTAGGTTCATAATACTATAATGTTTATTCTAGACTACCTCAGTCTAAACCTCCCGTGTTTCTGTGGTCTTCTAGGAAATCACCTTCCCGATAGTTTCCCAAAAAAACCTGGGAGCGTATAAAAAACACAAACAAAATACATTTAAAATATTATATAGAAGAGGGTCAGCAAAACACGATTACCACAAACCACGTGTCATGACTATAACATGTAATTATTCATTCATAGCTCTCCTATAAGGTGTTGACAGTTGTATATCAGTTTAACACATTTCAGCTCCAGATAGTTGAATTGGAAACAGTATGAGACAGATTTACACACCAACTTACAGTCAAACTATTCTCTACCCAAATTCTTTACCCATGTAGAAGCAAAACAACTGAACAGCACGAACCAGCCTGACACGACTAAGTCTAATAACTTCAAAATAACAATCCCCTTGTATGTTTAGTTCACAAATCTGTAGAATCAATTTGTGCACATTCAAAAAAAAAAAAAGAAGGTTGAAACACTTTACACTTTATATAAATTAATCCACTTTTTCACTTTTTTCACTGTTGCACGTTTCCATTAAAATATATTTCTTAATAGCGCATTCGAATTTTTGTGTCATAAAAATTAAAGCATATTCTTGTAATTATACTTTTCATGGTACGCCATTAAAGTGTACTTGTGTTTATTTTAATAAGACTTTTTGAAAGACAGAGCGTCCATCAACACAGCAGACCTCCACCCTTCATCCTCTCTGTCAACCTCCTAAGCTCACGTGTCACGAGAGACAGACAGAGAGAGACGGAGAGATACTGAGGCAGAGATTGAGAGAGAGATATGGAGCGAGGGGGGTCAGAGACAATTGAAAGTAATCTAAATAGGTCTAATTGCATGTGGTCAGAGTGAGAGAGAGAGAAAGAGAGAGGCAGGGGGTAGAGATAGACATAAAGTCATCTAAATAGGTCTAATTGCATGTGGTCAGAGAGAGAGAGAGAAGGAGAGAGAAGGAGAGAGAAAGAGAGAGGCAGGGGGTAGAGATAGACATAAAGTGATCTAAAGAGTTCTAATTGCGGGGACAAAGAGGTGGGGGGTTGGTAGAGAGGGAGAGAGAGAGAGGATGGGCAGGATAGAGAGGGAGAAGAGGAAGGGAGCTAGGGGGGGAAAGTGATCTAAAGCACCCTAATTGCAGGTGGTGTGTTGGTGAAAATGATTTTGTGTCCCCCACCATATCCCAGCATGCCTCTGTCTGTGTCACATCAATATTCTACCAACCCCTTGATTTAAACATCAGCTGTCATCTCTCTGACTGTCTCTCTCTCTCTCTTTCTGTCTCCCTCTCTCGCCCCGTTTATAAACGTCTGTTTTTTCTCTCTGTGTCTAGGCTGCCTTTCTTCCTGGCTCTGTCTAAAAAGTCAACAACATTGCTAACCACTAGGTTTAGAGTATTGAGATAATGCTTTTTTCTTTTCTTTTTTTCCAACCCCAACCATCTTTTATCGTTCTCTCTTTTTTTTTTCTTTCATCAGAGATAGATGGATAGATAAATAGATGAGAGACGATCATCACTTTCTGGGTCTGTCAGCTGTCAGGCACCAAATCAGCAGTGACCTTTCCCAGCTGACTGACCATTGAGAGAAGAGAGTCATTATGAGTCTTTATCCTATTGTGCATCTGTCAGCTCCCTGCAGAGCGAGGAATAGCTCTGTCGTTTAGAGTAAGAATACATATTGATGATTGCGTTTGAAAAAGTTAACTTTTTAGCAGTTAAGAAAAAACAGCCCAGTCTTTTCAGTTCAACAGTGGGTTTCAAACGGTTTCATGGGTCCTTGTCCCACAGCCTACTCAGCATATACCAGACCATGTAAAACAAGACCAGGTCAACACCTGGTATAGGGCTGGATGGTCAATGTGCAAAACTAGTCGGGTTTCCATCCAAATGTATCGCAAATTTGTATCAAATTTTCAGGAAATCGGCAAAAGAAAATGCGAATTTATGTGCGTTTCCATCCACTACTGTTATGGTTGGTTCATGGAGTTGGTTCATGGAGTTGGTTCATGGAGTTGGTGACGTTAATTCTCCAGTCAGCTGCCATTATACCACAGCAGAAGAAGAGAGCGCAAAGCGATGACTTAACTAAAAGAGCGCCAGTCAAACCTCAAACGAAGGGAAACGTCTAATATAAATAAGGCATTTATGTTTGTTTCTTGTATTAATGTTAGGAAGGTTGCAGTGGATAACCAGTAAATGGTTGAAATACAAATATAAAAAAGCCAAGGGACTTACTATTAACATTACATACTAAATATTGTACTTTAAAACTAGCAAGAAAACAATAACAAACATAACTAGGACACAAGTTAAGATACAACAGTAACATGGTGGGAGGCAGATTTAACAACAATAAGATAATTTATTAAAATAGTCCTATGAGTGGGAGGAATATGTGGTGTGTGTGTGTGTATGAGAGAGAGAGAGGATAAGTGATAGAGAGAGTATGTTAGAGCATGGGAGGGAAGGTGACAAGGAGAGAATGTGTTTTAAAGCCACTACAGACAGGATTTCTGCTTTAACATATAACATTTTGATTGCATATTGTAATTGTAATGGTTATTCCCACATACTGTATATATATATATATATACACCCACAGCTTCCATTGTTTAAGACCAAGATAAGTCTTGGCGAGCGAGAGAGAGAGAGCTGAATTAGGTGCATGTGTGCTTCGTTAACCGGTTGGACCGTTAATGTCTCTCTCTCTCTCTCTCTCTCTCTCTGATTCACAGCTTCATATTCACACAGATATTTACAACAGGGAACAACCCAGTACAACCAGTCATCTACTCTTGAGCTCTACACAGCTCCACCGGAGCAAGTAGGATTATGTGCCTTGCTCAAGGGCACCTTGTCTATAACTGCTGAAAGAGAGGAAAGGATGATTCATTCACTTTCCCAGTTCCTATGTACCCAGTCGGTCCTGTGATTTGAAATTGGCATCTTCTTCTGACAAGCTTCCTCCTCCAGCGTTGGTCACAGGGCCCGGGCCTCGCAAGGATCATCTCGACTTAACTCTACAAGTAGAGAACGACTGCCTCCTCTGTCAGGCCCTGCCTGAACAATCCCTTCCTCCTCCTCCTCTCTCCTCCTCTCTACTTGTCTCTCAATACTAAGACGTTACCCTCCCTCTGTCCTTATATTTTCCCCTCTCTCTCAATCCTGCCTCCTCACACACATACACACACACATACACACATACACATACACACACTCACACACACACACACATACACACACACACCTTGTATCTAGGCTGCTAGGCTGTTAATGTTAGTGACAGCTGACTGAACGACTTGATGGGTTGGCACCAGCCACACTCTCACTCACACACACACACACACACACACACACTCACTCACTCACTCACTCACTCCAGCATGTGCATACAATCATGTATATACACTCCCACACACAATCAAAGACTCAATTTTGATGTAAATAAATTCGTATGTTTGAGAAACGACAAATAAAAATAGTTCTGCATTACTATAAGAAAGATTATGATTCAAATTAAAACTAAAATAAAAAAGGCGATTATTCTATAATGTTGGTGTCCAATGTGTGTTTTTTATGTAATTGTTATGTTTCCAGAGCATAGCTACTGTATTATGATGTGTGCAACTCTTTCTCTAATGTTTATCTCTCTTTGTTTATCCAGCTTCAGAAATCAGTCTTGTTAAACTGGGTTTGTGGTGAACATCAACTAGAGTCCCAGAATGTCTGGATTATATTAAAAATGCCATTGTTTTCTTAATTTCAAGGTTCTAATTAAGTGTTGAAGTTCCTGCTTTAAAAAAAAGAATAGTGGGCTAGATAGTCCTAGATACTTTCAGCTAGAGGCTTCATTCAAATGATACTTAATAATAATTTGTCTTTTTGAAATATTTAAAGGTATAATCAGTAAAATGTTTTCTTTGGTGACCTCTATCGGTGACTAGTAGGAATTGCAACAACACTGACTGTAAAAGTCAAAGTAAAAGGCTTTAGTCTGTGTTTGGCACGCTATGTTAGTTTGCTCCAACCAAGGGCTGCGATTAGCTAATGTTATCTACATGCGCTGCTTACCAGAAGCCATACCTATATTTATTGTAGTTTTGGAGCGGCGTTCATCATGTTCTTCTGTTTGAAGAGGCTTCAGGTTGTGTTGTAAAGCTGGTTCCTCCATGTTTCTACATAAAGCGCCGTCAGAGGCCGCATAACTGTGGATCGTCCACCAAGTGTGTAAAAGATTTACTCTGCTTATCATTAGTTAAAATTATCGCATTTAAAAAGTATATATATATATCTTAGCGTTAAAAAGTTACAGTACCCTACTTCCTTGACTTTTCCTAAATATGTGTTTTTTACACGCCAGTGTTCTCAGAATGTCAAAATCACCTTTCTACAACGTTAAAACGAGCAGGGTCTGGATCCATGATTCTGATTGGCTAGTAAGCGTCACGTGACCTCCATTTTGTGGGGTAAATCACGCGATATATCCCGCTTGGGACCGCATTTTTATGTATCAATGCGCCTTCCAATCAATCTCATTACACAGAACTATATTCTGTCGCGGATGAATATTCTACAATCGTAAATAAATGATTGCATTTCACAACTATGTGTCTTTTTTTAATAATATTTAGTAGTCTAACTGTTGTAGAAAAGCAATTAACCCCTC